>JBAIAC010000298.1:0-83918 GCA_037349315.1 Chelydra serpentina
CCTCCCCCACAGACACTGCCCTCTCCGGCTCCTGCCTCTCGTCTCTCCCCACAGACACTGCCCCTCTCTAGCTCCCTGGCTCCCTTCTCTCCCCACAGACACCGCCCCTCTCCGGCTCCCTGGCTCCCGTCTCTCACCACAGACACCGCCCCTCTCCGGCTCCCTGGCTCCCGTCTCTCACCACAGACACCGCCCCTCTCCGGCTCCCTGCCTCTCGTCTCTCCCAACAGACACTGCCCCTCTCTAGCTCCCTGCCTCCCGTCTCTCCCCACAGACACTGCCCCTCTCTAGCTCCCTGCCTCTCGTCTCTCCCCACAGACACTGCCCCTCTCCGGCTCCCTGGCTCCCGTCTCTCCCCACAGACACCGCTCCTCTCAAGATCCCTGCCTCTCATCTCTCCCCACAGACACTGCCCCTCCCCGGCTCCCTGGCTCCCGTCTCTCCCCACAGACACTGCCCCTCTCCGGCTCCCTGGCTCCCGTCTCCCCCCACAGACACTGCCCCTCTCCGGCTCCCTGGCTCCCGTCTCTCCCCACAGACACTGCCCCTCTCCGGCTCCCTGCCTCTCGACTCTCCCCCACAGACACTGCCCCTCCCCGACTCCCTGCCTCCCGTCTCTCCCCACAGTCCCGTCTCTCCCCACAGACACTGCCCCTCTCTAGCTCCCTCGCTCCCTTCCCTCCCCACAGACACTGCCCCACTCCGGCTCCCTGCCTCTCGTCTCTCCCCACAGACACTGCCCCTCTCTAGCTCCCTGGCTCCCGTCTCTCCCCACAGACACTGCCCCTCTCTAGATCCCTGGCTCTCGTCTCTCCCCACAGACACTGCCCCTCTCTAGCTCCCTGGCTCCCGCCCCTCCCCACAGACACTGCCCCTCTCTAGCTCCCTGCCTCCCGTCCCTCCCCACAGACACTGCCCCTCTCTAATTCCCTGGCTCTCCTCTCTCCCCACAGACACTGCCCCTCTCTAGCTCCCTGCCTCTCGTCTCTCCCCACAGACACTGCCCCTCTCTAGCTCCCTGGCTCTCGTCTCTCCCCACAGACACTGCCCCTCTCTAGCTCCCTGGCTCCCGCCCCTCCCCACAGACACTGCCCCTCTCTAGCTCCCTGGCTCCCGTCCCTCCCCACAGACACTGCCCCTCTCTAGTTCCCTGGCTCTCCTCTCTCCCCACAGACACTGCCCCTCTCTAGCTCCCTGCCTCTCGTCTCTCCCCACAGACACTGCCCCTCTCCGGCTCCCTGCCTCTCGTCTCTCCCCACAGACACTGCCCCTCTCTAGCTCCCTGGCTCTCGTCTCTCCCCACAGACACCGCCCCTCTCCGGCTCCCTGGCTCCCGTCTCTCCGCACAGACACTGCCCCTCTCTAGCTCCCTGGCTCCCGTCCCTCCCCACAGACACTGCCCCTCTCCGGCTCCCTGCCTCTCGTCTCTCCCCACAGACACTGCCCCTCTCTAGCTCCCTGGCTCCCTTCTCTCCCCACAGACACCGCCCCTCTCCGGCTCCCTGGCTCCCGTCTCTCCCCACAGACACTGCCCCTCTCTAGCTCCCTGCCTCCAGTCTCTCCCCACAGACAATGCCCCTCTCTAGCTCCCTGCCTCCCGTCTCTCCCCACAGACACTGCCCCTCTCTAGCTCCCTGCCTCTCGTCTCTCCCCACAGACACTGCCCCTCTCCGGCTCCCTGGCTCCCGTCTCTCCCCACAGACACCGCTCCTCTCAAGATCCCTGCCTCTCATCTCTCCCCACAGACACTGCCCCTCCCCGGCTCCCTGGCTCCCGTCTCTCCCCACAGACACTGCCCCTCTCCGGCTCCCTGGCTCCCGTCTCCCCCACAGACACTGCCCCTCTCCGGCTCCCTGCCTCTCGTCTCTCCCCACAGACACTGTCCCTCTCCAGCTCCCTGGCTCCCGTCTCTCCCCACAGACACTGCCCCTCTCTAGCTCCCTGGCTCCCGTCTCCCCCCACAGACACCGCCCCTCTCCGGCTCCCTGGCTCCCGGCTCCCCCCACAGACACCGCCCGTCTCCGGCTCCCTGGCTCCCGTCTCCCCCCACAGACACTGCCCCTCTCCGGCTCCCTGGCTCCCGTCTCTCCCCACAGACACTGCCCCTCTCTAGCTCCCTGCCTCTCGTCTCTCCCCACAGACACTGCCCCTCTCCGGCTCCCTGCCTCTCGTCTCCCCCCACAGACACTGCCCCTCTCCGGCTCCCTGGCTCCCGTCTCTCCCCACAGACACTGCCCCTCTCCGGCTCCCTGCCTCTCGTCTCTCCCCACAGACACCGCCCCTCTCCGGCTCCCTGCCTCTCGTCTCTCCCCACAGACACCGCCCCTCTCCGGCTCCCTGCCTCTCGTCTCCCCCCACAGACACTGCCCCTCTCCGGCTCCCTGCCTCTCGTCTCTCCCCACAGACACTGCCCCTCTCCGGCTCCCTGCCTCTCGTCTCTCCCCACAGACACTGCCCTCTCCGGCTCCCTGCCTCTCGTCTCTCCCCACAGACACTGCCCCTCTCCGGCTCCCTGCCTCTCGTCTCCCCCCACAGACACTGCCCCTCTCCGGCTCCCTGGCTCCCGTCTCTCCCCACAGACACCGCCCCTCTCCGGCTCCCTGGCTCCCGTCTCTCCCCACAGACACCGCCCCTCTCCGGCTCCCTGCCTCTCGTCTCTCCCCACAGACACTGCCCCTCTCCGGCTCCCTGGCTCCCGTCTCTCCCCACAGACACCGCCCCTCTCCGGCTCCCTGGCTCCCGTCTCTCCCCACAGACACCGCCCCTCTCCGGCTCCCTGGCTCCTGTCTCTCCCCACAGACACCGCCCCTCTCCGGCTCCCCGCCTCTCGTCTCTCCCCACAGACACCGCCCCTCTCCGGCTCCCTGCCTCTCGTCTCTCCCCACAGACACCGCCCCTCTCCGGCTCCCTGCCTCTCGTCTCTCCCCACAGACACTGCCCCTCTCCGGCTCCCTGGCTCCCGTCTCTCCCCACAGACACCGCCCCTCTCCGGCTCCCTGCCTCCCGTCTCTCCCCACAGACACCGCCCCTCTCCGGCTCCCTGCCTCTCGTCTCTCCCCACAGACACCGCCCCTCTCCGGCTCCCTGCCTCTCGTCTCTCCCCACAGACACTGCCCCTCTCCGGCTCCCTGCCTCTCGTCTCTCCCCACAGACACTGCCCCTCTCCGGCTCCCTGGCTCCCGTCTCTCCCCACAGACACTGCCCCTCTCCGGCTCCCTGGCTCCCGTCTCCCCCCACAGACACTGCCCCTCTCCGGCTCCCTGCCTCTCGTCTCTCCCCACAGACACCGCCCCTCTCCGGCTCCCTGGCTCCCGTCTCTCCCCACAGACACCGCCCCTCTCCGGCTCCCTGGCTCCCGTCTCTCCCCACAGACACCGCCCCTCTCCGGCTCCCTGGCTCCCGTCTCTCCCCACAGACACCGCCCCTCTCCGGCTCCCTGGCTCCCGTCTCTCCCCACAGACACCGCCCCTCTCCGGCTCCCTGGCTCCCGTCTCTCCCCACAGACACCGCCCCTCTCCGGCCCCTGCCTCTCGTCTCTCCCCACAGGACACCGCCCCTCTCCGGCTCCCTGCCTCTCGTCTCTCCCCACAGACACTGCCCCTCTCCGGCTCCCTGCCTCTCGTCTCTCCCCACAGACACTGCCCCTCTCCGGCTCCCTGCCTCTCGTCTCTCCCCACAGACACTGCCCCTCTCCGGCTCCCTGCCTCTCGTCTCTCCCCACAGACACTGCCCCTCTCCGGCTCCCTGCCTCCTCGTCTCTCCCCACAGACACCGCCCCTCTCCGGCTCCCTGGCTCCCGTCTCTCCCCACAGACACCGCCCCTCTCCGGCTCCCTGCCTCCCGTCTCTCCCGACAGACACCGCCCCTCTCCGGCTCCCTGGCTCCCGTCTCTCCCCACAGACACCGCCCCTCTCCGGCTCCCTGGCTCCCGTCTCTCCCCACAGACACCGCCCCTCTCCGGCTCCCTGCCTCTCGTCTCTCCCCACAGACACCGCCCCTCTCCGGCTCCCTGCCTCTCGTCTCCCCCCACAGACACTGCCCCTCTCCGGCTCCCTGCCTCTCGTCTCCCCCCACAGACACTGCCCCTCTCCGGCTCCCTGCCTCTCGTCTCTCCCCACAGACACCGCCCCTCTCCGGCTCCCTGCCTCTCGTCTCTCCCCACAGACACTGCCCCTCTCCGGCTCCCTGGCTCCCGTCTCTCCCCACAGACACCGCCCCTCTCCGGCTCCCTGCCTCCCGTCTCTCCCCACAGACACCGCCCCTCTCCGGCTCCCTGCCTCTCGTCTCTCCCCACAGACACCGCCCCTCTCCGGCTCCCTGCCTCTCGTCTCTCCCCACAGACACTGCCCCTCTCCGGCTCCCTGCCTCTCGTCTCTCCCCACAGACACTGCCCCTCTCCGGCTCCCTGGCTCCCGTCTCTCCCCACAGACACTGCCCCTCTCCGGCTCCCTGGCTCCCGTCTCCCCCCACAGACACTGCCCCTCTCCGGCTCCCTGCCTCTCGTCTCTCCCCACAGACACCGCCCCTCTCCGGCTCCCTGGCTCCCGTCTCTCCCCACAGACACCGCCCCTCTCCGGCTCCCTGGCTCCCGTCTCTCCCCACAGACACCGCCCCTCTCCGGCTCCCTGGCTCCCGTCTCTCCCCACAGACACCGCCCCTCTCCGGCTCCCTGGCTCCCGTCTCTCCCCACAGACACCGCCCCTCTCCGGCTCCCTGGCTCCCGTCTCTCCCCACAGACACCGCCCCTCTCCGGCTCCCTGCCTCTCGTCTCTCCCCACAGACACCGCCCCTCTCCGGCTCCCTGCCTCTCGTCTCTCCCCACAGACACTGCCCCTCTCCGGCTCCCTGCCTCTCGTCTCTCCCCACAGACACTGCCCCTCTCCGGCTCCCTGCCTCTCGTCTCTCCCCACAGACACTGCCCCTCTCCGGCTCCCTGCCTCTCGTCTCTCCCCACAGACACTGCCCCTCTCCGGCTCCCTGCCTCTCGTCTCTCCCCACAGACACCGCCCCTCTCCGGCTCCCTGGCTCCCGTCTCTCCCCACAGACACCGCCCCTCTCCGGCTCCCTGCCTCCCGTCTCTCCCGACAGACACCGCCCCTCTCCGGCTCCCTGGCTCCCGTCTCTCCCCACAGACACCGCCCCTCTCCGGCTCCCTGGCTCCCGTCTCTCCCCACAGACACCGCCCCTCTCCGGCTCCCTGCCTCTCGTCTCTCCCCACAGACACCGCCCCTCTCCGGCTCCCTGCCTCTCGTCTCCCCCCACAGACACTGCCCCTCTCCGGCTCCCTGCCTCTCGTCTCCCCCCACAGACACTGCCCCTCTCCGGCTCCCTGCCTCTCGTCTCTCCCGACAGACACTGCCCCTCTCCGGCTCCCTGCCTCTCGTCTCTCCCCACAGACACCGCCCCTCTCCGGCTCCCTGCCTCTCGTCTCTCCCCACAGACACCGCCCCTCTCCGGCTCCCTGCCTCTCGTCTCTCCCCACAGACACCGCCCCTCTCCGGCTCCCTGGCTCCCGTCTCTCCCCACAGACACCGCCCCTCTCCGGCTCCCTGCCTCCCGTCTCTCCCGACAGACACCGCCCCTCTCCGGCTCCCTGCCTCTCGTCTCTCCCCACAGACACCGCCCCTCTCCGGCTCCCTGGCTCCCGTCTCTCCCCACAGACACCGCCCCTCTCCGGCTCCCTGGCTCCCGTCTCTCCCCACAGACACCGCCCCTCTCCGGCTCCCTGGCTCCCGTCTCTCCCCACAGACACCGCCCCTCTCCGGCTCCCTGCCTCTCGTCTCTCCCCACAGACACCGCCCCTCTCCGGCTCCCTGGCTCCCGTCTCTCCCCACAGACACCGCCCCTCTCCGGCTCCCTGGCTCCCGTCTCTCCCCACAGACACCGCCCCTCTCCGGCTCCCTGCCTCTCGTCTCTCCCCACAGACACCGCCCCTCTCCGGCTCCCTGCCTCTCGTCTCTCCCCACAGACACCGCCCCTCTCCGGCTCCCTGGCTCCCGTCTCTCCCCACAGACACCGCCCCTCTCCGGCTCCCTGGCTCCCGTCTCTCCCCACAGACACCGCCCCTCTCCGGCTCCCTGGCTCCCGTCTCTCCCCACAGACACCGCCCCTCTCCGGCTCCCTGGCTCCCGTCTCTCCCCACAGACACCGCCCCTCTCTGGCTCCCTGCCTCTCGTCTCTCCCCACAGACACCGCCCCTCTCTGGCTCCCTGCCTCTCGACTCTCCCCACAGACACTGCCCCTCTCCGGCTCCCTGCCTCTCGACTCTCCCCACAGACACTGCCCCTCTCTGGCTCCCTGCCTCTCGTCTCTCCCCACAGACACTGCCCCTCTCTGGCTCCCTGCCTCTCGTCTCTCCCCACAGACACTGCCCCTCTCTGGCTCCCTGCCTCTCGTCTCTCCCCACAGACACTGCCCCTCTCCGGCTCCCTGCCTCTCGTCTCCCCCCACAGACACTGCCCCTCTACGGCTCCCTGGCTCCCGTCTCTCCCCACAGACACTGCCCCTCTCCGGCTCCCTGCCTCTCGTCTCCCCCACAGACACTGCCCCTCCCCGGCTCCCTGCCTCCCGTCTCTCCCCACAGACACTGCCCCTCTCCGGCTCCCTGCCTCTCGTCTCTCCCCACAGACACTGCCCCTCTCTGGCTCCCTGCCTCTCGTCTCTCCCCACAGACACTGCCCCTCTCCGGCTCCCTGCCTCTCGTCTCCCCCCACAGACACTGCCCCTCTACGGCTCCCTGGCTCCCGTCTCTCCCCACAGACACTGCCCCTCTCCGGCTCCCTGCCTCTCGTCTCCCCCACAGACACTGCCCCTCCCCGGCTCCCTGCCTCCCGTCTCTCCCCACAGACACTGCCCCTCTCCAGCTCCCTCGCTCCCTTCCCTCCCCACAGACACTGCCCCACTCCGGCTCCCTGCCTCTCGTCTCTCCCCACAGACACTGCCCCTCCCCGGCTCCCTGCCTCTCGTCTCTCCCCACAGACACTGCCCCTCTCCGGCTCCCTGGCTCCCGTCTCTCCCCACAGACACTGCCCCTCTCCGGCTCCCTGGCTCCCGTCTCTCCCCACAGACACCGCCCCTCTCCGGCTCCCTGCCTCTCGTCTCTCCCCACAGACACCGCCCCTCTCTGGCTCCCTGCCTCTCGACTCTCCCCACAGACACCGCCCCTCTCTAGCTCCCTGCCTCTCGACTCTCCCCACAGACACTGCCCCTCTCTAGCTCCCTGCCTCTCATCTCTCCCCACAGACACTGCCCCTCTCCGGCTCCCTGCCTCTCATCTCTCCCCACAGACACTGCCCCTCTCTAGCTCCCTGCCTCTCGTCTCTCCCCACAGACACTGCCCCTCTCCGGCTCCCTGCCTCTCGTCTCCCCCCACAGACACTGCCCCTCTCCGGCTCCCTGGCTCCCGTCTCTCCCCACAGACACTGCCCCTCTCCGGCTCCCTGCCTCTCGTCTCTCCCCACAGACACTGCCCCTCCCCGGCTCCCTGCCTCCCGTCTCTCCCCACAGACACTGCCCCTCTCTAGCTCCCTCGCTCCCTTCTCTCCCCACAGACACTGCCCCACTCCGGCTCCCTGCCTCTCGTCTCTCCCCACAGACACTGCCCCTCTCTAGCTCCCTGGCTCCCGTCTCTCCCCACAGACACTGCCCCTCTCTAGCTCCCTGGCTCTCGTCTCTCCCCACAGACACTGCCCCTCTCTAGCTCCCTGGCTCCCGCCCCTCCCCACAGACACTGCCCCTCTCTAGCTCCCTGGCTCCCGTCCCTCCCCACAGACACTGCCCCTCTCTAATTCCCTGGCTCTCCTCTCTCCCCACAGACACTGCCCCTCTCTAGCTCCCTGCCTCTCGTCTCTCCCCACAGACACTGCCCCTCTCTAGCTCCCTGGCTCTCGTCTCTCCCCACAGACACTGCCCCTCTCTAGCTCCCTGGCTCCCGCCCCTCCCCACAGACACTGCCCCTCTCTAGCTCCCTGCCTCTCGTCTCTCCCCACAGACACTGCCCCTCTCTAGCTCCCTGCCTCTCGTCTCTCCCCACAGACACTGCCCCTCTCCGGCTCCCTGCCTCTCGTCTCTCCCCACAGACACTGCCCCTCTCTAGCTCCCTGGCTGTCGTCTCTCCCCACAGACACCGCCCCTCTCCGGCTCCCTGGCTCCCGTCTCTCCCCACAGACACTGCCCCTCTCTAGCTCCCTGGCTCCCGTCCCTCCCCACAGACACTGCCCCTCTCCGGCTCCCTGCCTCTCGTCTCTCCCCACAGACACTGCCCCTCTCTAGCTCCCTGGCTCCCTTCTCTCCCCACAGACACCGCCCCTCTCCGGCTCCCTGGCTCCCGTCTCTCACCACAGACACCGCCCCTCTCCGGCTCCCTGGCTCCCGTCTCTCACCACAGACACCGCCCCTCTCCGGCTCCCTGCCTCTCGTCTCTCCCAACAGACACTGCCCCTCTCTAGCTCCCTGCCTCCCGTCTCTCCCCACAGACACTGCCCCTCTCTAGCTCCCTGCCTCTCGTCTCTCCCCACAGACACTGCCCCTCTCCGGCTCCCTGGCTCCCGTCTCTCCCCACAGACACCGCTCCTCTCAAGATCCCTGCCTCTCATCTCTCCCCACAGACACTGCCCCTCCCCGGCTCCCTGGCTCCCGTCTCTCCCTACAGACACTGCCCCTCTCCGGCTCCCTGGCTCCCGTCTCCCCCCACAGACACTGCCCCTCTCCGGCTCCCTGGCTCCCGTCTCTCCCCACAGACACTGCCCCTCTCCGGCTCCCTGCCTCTCGTCTCTCCCCACAGACACTGCCCCTCCCCGGCTCCCTGCCTCCCGTCTCTCCCCACAGACACTGCCCCTCTCTAGCTCCCTCGCTCCCTTCCCTCCCCACAGACACTGCCCCACTCCGGCTCCCTGCCTCTCGTCTCTCCCCACAGACACTGCCCCTCTCTAGCTCCCTGGCTCCCGTCTCTCCCCACAGACACTGCCCCTCTCTAGCTCCCTGGCTCTCGTCTCTCCCCACAGACACTGCCCCTCTCTAGCTCCCTGGCTCCCGCCCCTCCCCACAGACACTGCCCCTCTCTAGCTCCCTGGCTCCCGTCCCTCCCCACAGACACTGCCCCTCTCTAATTCCCTGGCTCTCCTCTCTCCCCACAGACACTGCCCCTCTCTAGCTCCCTGCCTCTCGTCTCTCCCCACAGACACTGCCCCTCTCTAGCTCCCTGGCTCTCGTCTCTCCCCACAGACACTGCCCCTCTCTAGCTCCCTGGCTCCCGCCCCTCCCCACAGACACTGCCCCTCTCTAGCTCCCTGGCTCCCGTCCCTCCCCACAGACACTGCCCCTCTCTAGTTCCCTGGCTCTCCTCTCTCCCCACAGACACTGCCCCTCTCTAGCTCCCTGCCTCTCGTCTCTCCCCACAGACACTGCCCCTCTCCGGCTCCCTGCCTCTCGTCTCTCCCCACAGACACTGCCCCTCTCTAGCTCCCTGGCTCTCGTCTCTCCCCAGAGACACCGCCCCTCTCCGGCTCCCTGGCTCCCGTCTCTCCGCACAGACACTGCCCCTCTCTAGCTCCCTGGCTCCCGTCCCTCCCCACAGACACTGCCCCTCTCCGGCTCCCTGCCTCTCGTCTCTCCCCACAGACACTGCCCCTCTCTAGCTCCCTGGCTCCCTTCTCTCCCCACAGACACCGCCCCTCTCCGGCTCCCTGGCTCCCGTCTCTCCCCACAGACACTGCCCCTCTCTAGCTCCCTGCCTCCCGTCTCTCCCCACAGACAATGCCCCTCTCTAGCTCCCTGCCTCCCGTCTCTCCCCACAGACACTGCCCCTCTCTAGCTCCCTGCCTCTCGTCTCTCCCCACAGACACTGCCCCTCTCCGGCTCCCTGGCTCCCGTCTCTCCCCACAGACACCGCTCCTCTCAAGATCCCTGCCTCTCATCTCTCCCCACAGACACTGCCCCTCCCCGGCTCCCTGGCTCCCGTCTCTCCCCACAGACACTGCCCCTCTCCGGCTCCCTGGCTCCCGTCTCCCCCCACAGACACTGCCCCTCTCCGGCTCCCTGCCTCTCGTCTCTCCCCACAGACACTGTCCCTCTCCGGCTCCCTGGCTCCCGTCTCTCCCCACAGACACTGCCCCTCTCTAGCTCCCTGGCTCCCGTCTCCCCCCACAGACACCGCCCCTCTCCGGCTCCCTGGCTCCCGGCTCCCCCCACAGACACCGCCCCTCTCCGGCTCCCTGGCTCCCGTCTCCCCCCACAGACACTGCCCCTCTCCGGCTCCCTGGCTCCCGTCTCCCCCCACAGACACTGCCCCTCTCTAGCTCCCTGCCTCTCGTCTCTCCCCACAGACACTGCCCCTCTCCGGCTCCCTGCCTCTCGTCTCCCCCCACAGACACTGCCCCTCTCCGGCTCCCTGGCTCCCGTCTCTCCCCACAGACACTGCCCCTCTCCGGCTCCCTGGCTCCCGTCTCTCCCCACAGACACTGCCCCTCTCCGGCTCCCTGCCTCTCGTCTCTCCCCACAGACACTGCCCCTCCCCGGCTCCCTGCCTCCCGTCTCTCCCCACAGACACTGCCCCTCTCTAGCTCCCTGCCTCTCGTCTCTCCCCACAGACACCGCCCCTCTCCGGCTCCCTGCCTCTCAACTCTCCCCACAGACACCGCCCCTCTCCGGCTCCCTGCCTCTCGTCTCTCCCCACACACACCGCCCCTCTCCGGCTCCCTGGCTCCCGTCTCTCCCCACAGACACTGCCCCTCCCTAGATCCCTGGCTCCCGTCTCTCCCCACAGACACTGCCCCTCTCCGGCGCCCTGCCTCCCGTCTCTCCCCACAGACACCGCCCCTCTCCGGCTCCCTGCCTCTCGACTCTCCCCACAGACACTGCCCCTCTCTAGCTCCCTGCCTCTCGACTCTCCCCACAGACACCGCCCCTCTCCTGCTCCCTGCCTCTCGACTCTCCCCACAGACACTGTCCCTCTCCGGCTCCCTGGCTCCCGTCTCTCCCCACAGACACTGCCCCTCCCCGGCTCCCTGGTTCCCGTCTCTCCCCACAGACACCGCCTCTCTCCGGCTCCCTGCCTCTCGACTCTCCCCACTGACACTGTCCCTCTCCGGCTCCCTGCCTCTCGTCTCTCCCCACAGACACTGCCTCTCTCCGGCTCCCTGCCTCTCGACTCTCCCCACTGACACTGTCCCTCCCCGGCTCCCTGACTCCCGTCTCTCCCCACAGACACTGCCTCTCTCCGGCTCCCCGGCTCCCGTCTCTCCCCACAGACACTGCCCCTCTCCGGCTCCCTGCCTCTCGACTCTCCCCACAGACACCGCCCCTCTCCGGCTCCCTGCCTCTCGTCTCTCCCCACAGACACCGCCCCTCCCCGGCTCCCTGGCTCCCGTCTCTCCCCACAGACACTGCCTCTCTCCGGCTCCCCGGCTCCCGTCTCTCCCCACAGACACCGCCCCTCTCCGGCTCCCTGCCTCTCGACTCTCCCCACAGACACCGCCCCTCTCCGGCTCCCTGCCTCTCGTCTCTCCCCACAGACACCGCCCCTCTCTGGCTCCCTGCCTCTCGACTCTCCCCACAGACACCGCCCCTCTCTGGCTCCCTGCCTCTCGTCTCTCCCCACAGACACTGCCCCTCTCCGGCTCCCTGCCTCTCGTCTCTCCCCAAAGACACCGCCCCTCTCTAGCTCCCTGCCTCTCGTCTCTCCCCACAAACACCGCCCCTCCCCGGCTCCCTGGCTCCCGTCTCTCCCCACAGACACTGCCTCTCTCCGGCTCCCCGGCTCCCGTCTCTCCCCACAGACTCCGCCCCTCTCCTGCTCCCTGCCTCTCGACTCTCCCCACAGACACCGCCCCTCTCCGGCTCCCTGCCTCTCGTCTCTCCCCACAGACACCGCCCCTCTCTGGCTCCCTGCCTCTCGACTCTCCCCACAGACACCGCCCCTCTCTGGCTCCCTGCCTCTCGACTCTCCCCACAGACACCGCCCCTCTCTAGCTCCCTGCCTCTCGTCTCTCCCCACAGACACTGCCCCTCTCCGGCTCCCTGCCTCTCGTCTCTCCCCAAAGACACCGCCCCTCTCCAGCTCCCTGCCTCTCGTCTCTCCCCACAGACACTGCCCCTCTCCAGCTCCCTGCCTCTCGTCTCTCCCCACAGACACTGCCCCTCTCTAGCTCCCTGCCTCTCGACTCTCCCCACAGACACCGCCCCTCTCCGGCTCCCTGGCTCCCGTCTCTCCCCACAGACACTGCCCCTCTCCGGCTCCCTGCCTCTCATCTCTCCCCACAGACACTGCCCCTCTCTAGCTCCCTGCCTCTCGTCTCTCCCCACAGACACTGCCCCTCTCCGGCTCCCTGCCTCTCGTCTCCCCCCACAGACACTGCCCCTCTCCGGCTCCCTGCCTCTCGTCTCTCCCCACAGACACTGCCCCTCTCTGGCTCCCTGCCTCTCGTCTCTCCCCACAGACACTGCCCCTCTCCGGCTCCCTGCCTCTCGACTCTCCCCACAGACACCGCCCCTCTCCGGCTCCCTGCCTCTCGTCTCTCCCCACAGACACCGCCCCTCTCTGGCTCCCTGCCTCTCGAATCTCCCCACAGACACCGCCCCTCTCTAGCTCCCTGCCTCTCGACACTCCCCACAGACACCGCCCCTCTCTAGCTCCCTGCCTCTCGACTCTCCCCACAGACACCGCCCCTCTCTAGCTCCCTGCCTCTCATCTCTCCCCACAGACACTGCCCCTCTCCGGCTCCCTGCCTCTCGTCTCTCCCCACAGACACTGCCCCTCTCCGGCTCCCTGCCTCTCGTCTCTCCCCACAGACACTGCCCCTCTCCGGCTCCCTGCCTCTCGTCTCTCCCCACAGACACTGCCCCTCTCCGGCTCCCTGGCTCCCGTCTCTCCCCACAGACACTGCCCCTCTCCGGCTCCCTGGCTCCCGTCTCCCCCCACAGACACCGCCCATCCCCGGCTCCCTGCCTCTCGTCTCCCCCCACAGACACTGCCCCTCTCCGGCTCCCTGCCTTTCGTCTCTCCCCACAGACACTGCCCCTCTCCGGCTCCCTGCCTCTCGTCTCTCCCCACAAACACTGCCCCTCTCCGGCTCCCTGGCTCCCTGCTCCCCCAACAGACACCGCCCGTCCCCGGCTCCCTGCCTCTCGTCTCTCCCCACAGACACTGTCCCTCTCCGGCTCCCTGCCTCTCGTCTCCCCCCACAGACACTGCCCCTCTCTAGCTCCTTGGCTCCCGCCCCTCCCCACAGACACTGCCCCTCTCTAGCTCCCTGGCTCCCGTCTCTCCCCACAGACACTGCCCCTCTCTAGCTCCCTGGCTCCCGTCTCTCCCCACAGACACTACCCCTCTCTAGCTCCCTGGCTGCCGCCCCTCCCCACAGACACTGCCCCTCTCTAGCTCCCTGGCTCCCGTCTCTCCCCACAGACACTGCCCCTCTCCGGCTCCCTGGCTCCCGTCTCTCCCCACAGACACCGCCCCTCTCCGGCTCCCTGGCTCCCGTCTCTCCCCACAGACACCGCCCCTCTCCGGCTCCCTGGCTCCCGTCTCTCCCCACAGACACCGCCCCTCTCCGGCTCCCTGGCTCCCGTCTCCCCCCACAGACACTGCCCCTCTCCGGCTCCCTGCCTCTCGTCTCTCCCCACAGACACTGCCCCTCTCCGGCTCCCTGCCTCTCGTCTCTCCCCACAGACACTGCCCCTCTCTAGCTCCCTGCCTCTCGACTCTCCCCACAGACACCGCCCCTCTCCGGCTCCCTGGCTCCCGTCTCTCCCCACAGACACTGCCCCTCTCCGGCTCCCTGCCTCTCGTCTCTCCCCACAGACACTGCCCCTCTCTAGCTCCCTGCCTCTCGTCTCTCCCCACAGACACTGCCCCTCTCCGGCTCCCTGCCTCTCGTCTCCCCCCACAGACACTGCCCCTCTCCGGCTCCCTGCCTCTCGTCTCTCCCCACAGACACTGCCCCTCTCTAGCTCCCTGCCTCTCGTCTCTCCCCACAGACACTGCCCCTCTCCGGCTCCCTGCCTCTCGACTCTCCCCACAGACACCGCCCCTCTCCGGCTCCCTGCCTCTCGTCTCTCCCCACAGACACCGCCCCTCTCTAGCTCCCTGCCTCTCGAATCTCCCCACAGACACCGCCCCTCTCTAGCTCCCTGCCTCTCGACACTCCCCACAGACACCGCCCCTCTCTAGCTCCCTGCCTCTCGACTCTCCCCACAGACACCGCCCCTCTCTAGCTCCCTGCCTCTCGTCTCTCCCCACAGACACTGCCCCTCTCCGGCTCCCTGCCTCTCGTCTCTCCCCACAGACACTGCCCCTCTCCGGCTCCCTGCCTCTCGTCTCTCCCCACAGACACTGCCCCTCTCCGGCTCCCTGCCTCTCGTCTCTCCCCACAGACACTGCCCCTCTCCGGCTCCCTGGCTCCCGTCTCTCCCCACAGACACCGCCCCTCTCCGGCTCCCTGGCTCCCGTCTCCCCCCACAGACACTGCCCCTCTCCGGCTCCCTGCCTCTCGTCTCTCACCACAGACACTGCCCCTCTCCAGCTCCCTGCCTCTCGTCTCTCCCCACAGACACTGCCCCTCTCTAGCTCCCTGCCTCTCGACTCTCCCCACAGACACCGCCCCTCTCCGGCTCCCTGGCTCCCGTCTCTCCCCACAGACACTGCCCCTCTCCGGCTCCCTGCCTCTCGTCTCTCCCCACAGACACTGCCCCTCTCTAGCTCCCTGCCTCTCGACTCTCCCCACAGACACCGCCCCTCTCCGGCTCCCTGGCTCCCGTCTCTCCCCACAGACACTGCCCCTCTCCGGCTCCCTGCCTCTCGTCTCTCCCCACAGACACTGCCCCTCTCTGGCTCCCTGCCTCTCGTCTCTCCCCACAGACACTGCCCCTCTCCGGCTCCCTGCCTCTCGTCTCCCCCCACAGACACTGCCCCTCTCCGGCTCCCTGCCTCTCGTCTCTCCCCACAGACACTGCCCCTCTCTAGCTCCCTGCCTCTCGTCTCTCCCCACAGACACTGCCCCTCTCCGGCTCCCTGCCTCTCGACTCTCCCCACAGACACCGCCCCTCTCCGGCTCCCTGCCTCTCGTCTCTCCCCACAGACACCGCCCCTCTCTGGCTCCCTGCCTCTCGAATCTCCCCACAGACACCGCCCCTCTCTAGCTCCCTGCCTCTCGACACTCCCCACAGACACCGCCCCTCTCTAGCTCCCTGCCTCTCGACTCTCCCCACAGACACCGCCCCTCTCTAGCTCCCTGCCTCTCGTCTCTCCCCACAGACACTGCCCCTCTCCGGCTCCCTGCCTCTCGTCTCTCCCCACAGACACTGCCCCTCTCCGGCTCCCTGCCTCTCGTCTCTCCCCACAGACACTGCCCCTCTCCGGCTCCCTGCCTCTCGTCTCTCCCCACAGACACTGCCCCTCTCCGGCTCCCTGGCTCCCGTCTCTCCCCACAGACACTGCCCCTCTCCGGCTCCCTGGCTCCCGTCTCCCCCCACAGACACCGCCCATCCCCGGCTCCCTGCCTCTCGTCTCCCCCCACAGACACTGCCCCTCTCCGGCTCCCTGCCTCTCGTCTCTCCCCACAAACACTGCCCCTCTCCGGCTCCCTGGCTCCCTGCTCCCCCCACAGACACCGCCCGTCCCCGGCTCCCTGCCTCTCGTCTCTCCCCACAGACACTGTCCCTCTCCGGCTCCCTGCCTCTCGTCTCCCCCCACAGACACTGCCCCTCTCTAGCTCCTTGGCTCCCGCCCCTCCCCACAGACACTGCCCCTCTCTAGCTCCCTGGCTCCCGTCTCTCCCCACAGACACTGCCCCTCTCTAGCTCCCTGGCTCCCGTCTCTCCCCACAGACACTACCCCTCTCTAGCTCCCTGGCTGCCGCCCCTCCCCACAGACACTGCCCCTCTCTAGCTCCCTGGCTCCCGTCTCTCCCCACAGACACTGCCCCTCTCCGGCTCCCTGGCTCAAGTCTCTCCCCACAGACACCGCCCCTCTCCGGCTCCCTGGCTCCCGTCTCTCCCCACAGACACCGCCCCTCTCCGGCTCCCTGGCTCCCGTCTCTCCCCACAGACACCGCCCCTCTCCGGCTCCCTGGCTCCCGTCTCCCCCCACAGACTCTGCCCCTCTCCGGCTCCCTGCCTCTCGTCTCTCCCCACAGACACTGCCCCTCTCCGGCTCCCTGCCTCTCGTCTCTCCCCACAGACACTGCCCCTCTCCGGCTCCCTGCCTCTCGTCTCTCCCCACAGACACTGCCCCTCTCCGGCTCCCTGGCTCCCGTCTCTCCCCACAGACACTGCCCCTCTCCGGCTCCCTGCCTCTCGTCTCTCCCCACAGACACTGCCCCTCTCCGGCTCCCTGCCTCTCGTCTCTCCCCACAGACACTGCCCCTCTCCGGCTCCCTGCCTCTCGTCTCTGCCCACAGACACTGCCCCTCTCTGGCTCCCTGGCTCCCGTCTCTCCCCACAGACACTGCCCCTCTCCGGCTCCCTGCCTCTCGTCTCTCCCCACAGACACTGCCCCTCTCTGGCTCCCTGCCTCTCGTCTCTCCCCACAGACACTGCCCCTCTCTGGCTCCCTGCCTCTCGTCTCTCCCCACAGACACTGCCCCTCTCTGGCTCCCTGGCTCTCGTCTCTCCCCACAGACACTGCACCTCTCCGACTCCCTGCCTCTCGTCCCTCCCCACAGACACTGCCCCTCTCCGGCTCCCTGGCTCCCGTCTCTCCCCACAGACACTGCCCCTCTCCGGCTCCCTGCCTCTCGACTCTCCCCACAGACACTGCCCCTCTCCGGCTCCCTGCCTCCCGTCTCCCCCCACAGACACTGCCCCTCTCCGGCTCCCTGCCTCTCGTCTCTCCCCACAGACACTGCCCCTCTCCGGCTCCCTGCCTCTCGTCTCTCCCCACAGACACTGCCCCTCTCCGGCTCCCTGCCTCTCGTCTCTCCCCACAGACACTGCCCCTCTCCGGCTCCCTGCCTCTCGTCTCTCCCCACAGACACTGCCCCTCTCCGGCTCCCTGGCTCCCGTCTCTCCCCACAGACACTGCCCCTCTCCGGCTCCCTGGCTCCCGTCTCTCCCCACAGACACTGCCCCTCTCCGGCTCCCTGCCTCTCGTCTCTCCCCACAGACACTGCCCTTCTCCGGCTCCCTGCCTCTCGTCTCTCCCCACAGACACTGCCCCTCTCCGGCTCCCTGCCTCTCGTCTCTCCCCACAGACACTGCCCCTCTCCGGCTCCCTGCCTCTCGTCTCTCCCCACAGACACTGCCCCTCTCCGGCTCCCTGCCTCTCGTCTCTCCCCACAGACACTGCCCCTCTCCGGCTCCCTTGCTCCCGTCTCTCCCCACAGACACTGCCCCTCTCCGGCTCCCTGCCTCTCGTCTCTCCCCACAGACACTGCCCCTCTCCGGCTCCCTGCCTCTCGTCTCTCCCCACAGACACTGCCCCTCTCCGGCTCCCTGCCTCTCGTCTCTCCCCACAGACACTGCCCCTCTCCGGCTCCCTGGCTCCCGTCTCTCCCCACAGACACGGCCCCTCTCCGGCTCCCTGGCTCTCGTCTCTCCCCACAGACACCGCCCCTCTCCGGCTCCCTGGCTCCCGTCTCTCCCCACAGACACCGCCCCTCTCCGGCTCCCTGCCTCTCGTCTCTCCCCACAGACACCGCCCCTCTCCGGCTCCCTGCCTCTCGACTCTCCCCACAAACACTGCCCCTCTCCGGCTCCCTGGCTCACGTCTCTCCCCACAGACACTGCCCCTGTCTAGCTCCCTGCCTGTCGACTCTCCCCACAAACACTGCCCCTCTCCGGCTCCCTGCCTCTCGACTCTCCCCACAAACACTGCCCCTCTCCGGCTCCCTGGCTCTCGTCTCTCCCCACAGAAACTGCCCCTTTCTGGCTCCCTGGCTCCCGTCTCTCCCCACAGACACTGCCCCTCTCCGGCTCCCTGCCTCTCGTCTCTCCCCACAGACACCGCCCCTCTTTGGCTCCCTGGCTCCCGTCTCTCCCCACGGACACTGCCCCTCTCCGGCTCCCTGCCTCTCGTCTCTCCCCACAAACACTGCCCCTCTCCGGCTCCCTGCCTCTCGTCTCTCCCCACGAACACTGCCCCTCTCCGGCTCCCTGGCTCCCGTCTCTCCCCACAGACACTGCCCCTCTCCGGCTCCCTGCCTCTCGTCTCTCCCCACAGACACTGCCCCTCTCCGGCTCCCTGCCTCTCGTCTCTCCCCACAGACACTGCCCCTCTCCGGCTCCCTGCCTCTCGTCTCTCCCCACAGACACTGCCCCTCTCCGGCTCCCTGCCTCTCGTCTCTCCCCACAGACACTGCCCCTCTCCGGCTCCCTGCCTCTCGTCTCTCCCCACAGACACTGCCCCTCTCCGGCTCCCTGCCTCCCGTCTCTCCCCACAGACACTGCCCCTCTCCGGCTCCCTGGCTCCCGTCTCTCCCCACAGACACTGCCCCTCTCCGGCTCCCTGCCTCTCGTCTCTCCCCACAGACACTGCCCTTCTCCGGCTCCCTGCCTCTCGTCTCTCCCCACAGACACTGCCCCTCTCCGGCTCCCTGCCTCTCGTCTCTCCCCACAGACACTGCCCCTCTCCGGCTCCCTGGCTCCCGTCTCTCCCCACAGACACTGCCCCTCTCCGGCTCCCTGCCTCTCGTCTCTCCCCACAGACACTGCCCCTCTCCGGCTCCCTGCCTCTCGTCTCTCCCCACAGACACTGCCCCTCTCCGGCTCCCTGCCTCTCGTCTCTGCCCACAGACACTGCCCCTCTCTGGCTCCCTGGCTCCCGTCTCTCCCCACAGACACTGCCCCTCTCCGGCTCCCTGCCTCTCGTCTCTCCCCACAGACACTGCCCCTCTCTGGCTCCCTGCCTCTCGTCTCTCCCCACAGACACTGCCCCTCTCTGGCTCCCTGCCTCTCGTCTCTCCCCACAGACACTGCCCCTCTCTGGCTCCCTGGCTCTCGTCTCTCCCCACAGACACTGCCCCTCTCCGACTCCCTGCCTCTCGTCCCTCCCCACAGACACTGCCCCTCTCCGGCTCCCTGGCTCCCGTCTCTCCCCACAGACACTGCCCCTCTCCGGCTCCCTGCCTCTCGACTCTCCCCACAGACACTGCCCTCTCCGGCTCCCTGCCTCCCGTCTCCCCCCACAGACACTGCCCCTCTCCGGCTCCCTGCCTCCCGTCTCCCCCCACAGACACCGCCCCTCTCCGGCTCCCTGCCTCCCGTCTCCCCCCATGGACACCGCCCCTCTCCGGCTCCCTGGCTCCCGTCTCCCCCCACGGACACCGCCCCTCTCCGGCTCCCTGCCTCTCGTCTCTCCCCACGGACACCGCCCCTCTCCGGCTCCCTGCCTCTCGTCACTCCCCACGGACACCGCCCCTCTCCGGCTCCCTGCCTCTCGTCTCTCCCCACGGACACCGCCCCTCTCCGGCTCCCTGCCTCTCGTCTCTCCCCACGGACACCGCCCCTCTTTGGCTCCCTGGCTCCCGTCTCTCCCCACGGACACTGCCCCTCTCCGGCTCCCTGCCTCTCGTCTCTCCCCACAAACACTGCCCCTCTCCGGCTCCCTGCCTCTCGTCTCTCCCCACGAACACTGCCCCTCTCCGGCTCCCTGGCTCCCGTCTCTCCCCACAGACACTGCCCCTCTCCGGCTCCCTGCCTCTCGTCTCTCCCCACAGACACTGCCCCTCTCCGGCTCCCTGCCTCTCGTCTCTCCCCACAGACACTGCCCCTCTCCGGCTCCCTGCCTCTCGTCTCTCCCCACAGACACTGCCCCTCTCCGGCTCCCTGCCTCTCGTCTCTCCCCACAGACACTGCCCCTCTCCGGCTCCCTGCCTCTCGTCTCTCCCCACAGACACTGCCCCTCTCCGGCTCCCTGCCTCTCGTCTCTCCCCACAGACACTGCCCCTCTCCGGCTCCCTGGCTCCCGTCTCTCCCCACAGACACTGCCCCTCTCCGGCTCCCTGGCTCCCGTCTCTCCCCACAGACACTGCCCCTCTCCGGCTCCCTGCCTCTCGTCTCTCCCCACAGACACTGCCCTTCTCCGGCTCCCTGCCTCTCGTCTCTCCCCACAGACACTGCCCCTCTCCGGCTCCCTGCCTCTCGTCTCTCCCCACAGACACTGCCCCTCTCCGGCTCCCTGCCTCTCGTCTCTCCCCACAGACACTGCCCCTCTCCGGCTCCCTGCCTCTCGTCTCTCCCCACAGACACTGCCCCTCTCCGGCTCCCTTGCTCCCGTCTCTCCCCACAGACACTGCCCCTCTCCGGCTCCCTGCCTCTCGTCTCTCCCCACAGACACTGCCCCTCTCCGGCTCCCTGCCTCTCGTCTCTCCCCACAGACACTGCCCCTCTCCGGCTCCCTGCCTCTCGTCTCTCCCCACAGACACTGCCCCTCTCCGGCTCCCTGGCTCCCGTCTCTCCCCACAGACACGGCCCCTCTCCGGCTCCCTGGCTCTCGTCTCTCCCCACAGACACCGCCCCTCTCCGGCTCCCTGGCTCCCGTCTCTCCCCACAGACACCGCCCCTCTCCGGCTCCCTGCCTCTCGTCTCTCCCCACAGACACCGCCCCTCTCCGGCTCCCTGCCTCTCGACTCTCCCCACAAACACTGCCCCTCTCCGGCTCCCTGGCTCACGTCTCTCCCCACAGACACTGCCCCTGTCTAGCTCCCTGCCTGTCGACTCTCCCCACAAACACTGCCCCTCTCCGGCTCCCTGCCTCTCGACTCTCCCCACAAACACTGCCCCTCTCCGGCTCCCTGGCTCTCGTCTCTCCCCACAGAAACTGCCCCTTTCTGGCTCCCTGGCTCCCGTCTCTCCCCACAGACACTGCCCCTCTCCGGCTCCCTGCCTCTCGTCTCTCCCCACAGACACTGCCCCTCTCCGGCTCCCTGGCTCCCGTCTCTCCCCACAGACACCGCCCCTCTCCGGCTCCCTGGCTCCCGTCTCTCCCCACAGACACCGCCCCTCTCTGGCTCCCTGCCTCTCGTCTCTCCCCACAGACACCGCCCCTCTCCGGCTCCCTGCCTCTCGTCTCTCCCCACAGACACTGCCCCTCTCCGGCTCCCTGGCTCTCGTCTCTCCCCACAGACACTGCCCCTCTCCGGCTCCCTGGCTCCCGTCTCTCCCCACAGACACTGCCCCTCTCCGGCTCCCTGGCTCCCGTCTCCCCCCACAGACACTGCCCCTCTCCGGCTCCCTGCCTCTCGTCTCTCCCCACAGACACTGCCCCTCTCCGGCTCCCTGGCTCCCGTCTCTCCCCACAGACACCGCCCCTCTCCGGCTCCCTGGCTCCCGTCTCTCCCCACAGACACCGCCCCTCTCCGGCTCCCTGGCTCCCGTCTCTCCCCACAGACACCGCCCCTCTCCGGCTCCCTGCCTCTCGTCTCTCCCCACAGACACCGCCCCTCTCCGGCTCCCTGCCTCTCGTCTCCCCCCACAGACACTGCCCCTCTCCGGCTCCCTGGCTCCCGTCTCTCCCCACAGACACCGCCCCTCTCCGGCTCCCTGGCTCCCGTCTCTCCCCACAGACACCGCCCCTCTCCGGCTCCCTGCCTCTCGTCTCTCCCCACAGACACCGCCCCTCTCCGGCTCCCTGCCTCTCGTCTCTCCCCACAGACACCGCCCCTCTCCGGCTCCCTGCCTCTCGTCTCTTCCCACAGACACCGCCCCTCTCCGGCTCCCTGGCTCCCGTCTCTCCCCACAGACACCGCCCCTCTCCGGCTCCCTGCCTCCCGTCTCTCCCCACAGACACCGCCCCTCTCCGGCTCCCTGCCTCTCGTCTCTCCCCACAGACACCGCCCCTCTCCGGCTCCCTGCCTCTCGTCTCTCCCCACAGACACCGCCCCTCTCCGGCTCCCTGCCTCTCGTCTCTCCCCACAGACACTGCCCCTCTCCGGCTCCCTGGCTCCCGTCTCTCCCCACAGACACCGCCCCTCTCCGGCTCCCTGGCTCCCGTCTCTCCCCACAGACACCGCCCCTCTCCGGCTCCCTGGCTCCCGTCTCTCCCCACAGACACCGCCCCTCTCCGGCTCCCTGGCTCCCGTCTCTCCCCACAGACACCGCCCCTCTCCGGCTCCCTGGCTCCCGTCTCTCCCCACAGACACCGCCCCTCTCCGGCTCCCTGCCTCTCGTCTCTCCCCACAGACACCGCCCCTCTCTGGCTCCCTGCCTCTCGTCTCTCCCCACAGACACCGCCCCTCTCTGGCTCCCTGCCTCTCGACTCTCCCCACAGACACTGCCCCTCTCTGGCTCCCTGCCTCTCGACTCTCCCCACAGACACTGCCCCTCTCTGGCTCCCTGCCTCTCGTCTCTCCCCACAGACACTGCCCCTCTCTGGCTCCCTGCCTCTCGTCTCTCCCCACAGACACTGCCCCTCTCTGGCTCCCTGCCTCTCGTCTCTCCCCACAGACACTGCCCCTCTCCGGCTCCCTGCCTCTCGTCTCCCCCCACAGACACTGCCCCTCTCCGGCTCCCTGGCTCCCGTCTCTCCCCACAGACACTGCCCCTCTCCGGCTCCCTGCCTCTCGTCTCCCCCACAGACACTGCCCCTCTCCAGCTCCCTGCCTCCCGTCTCTCCCCACAGACACTGCCCCTCTCCGGCTCCCTGCCTCTCGTCTCTCCCCACAGACACTGCCCCTCTCTGGCTCCCTGCCTCTCGTCTCTCCCCACAGACACTGCCCCTCTCCGGCTCCCTGCCTCTCGTCTCCCCCCACAGACACTGCCCCTCTACGGCTCCCTGGCTCCCGTCTCTCCCCACAGACACTGCCCCTCTCCGGCTCCCTGCCTCTCGTCTCCCCCACAGACACTGCCCCTCCCCGGCTCCCTGCCTCCCGTCTCTCCCCACAGACACTGCCCCTCTCCACCTCCCTCGCTCCCTTCCCTCCCCACAGACACTGCCCCACTCCGGCTCCCTGCCTCTCGTCTCTCCCCACAGACACTGCCCCTCCCCGGCTCCCTGCCTCTCGTCTCTCCCCACAGACACTGCCCCTCTCCGGCTCCCTGGCTCCCGTCTCTCCCCACAGACACTGCCCCTCTCCGGCTCCCTGGCTCCCGTCTCTCCCCACAGACACCGCCCCTCTCCGGCTCCCTGCCTCTCGTCTCTCCCCACAGACACCGCCCCTCTCTGGCTCCCTGCCTCTCGACTCTCCCCACAGACACCGCCCCTCTCTAGCTCCCTGCCTCTCGACTCTCCCCACAGACACTGCCCCTCTCTAGCTCCCTGCCTCTCATCTCTCCCCACAGACACTGCCCCTCTCCGGCTCCCTGCCTCTCATCTCTCCCCACAGACACTGCCCCTCTCCGGCTCCCTGCCTCTCGTCTCTCCCCACAGACACTGCCCCTCTCCGGCTCCCTGCCTCTCGTCTCTCCCCACAGACACTGCCCCTCTCCGGCTCCCTGGCTCCCGTCTCTCCCCACAGACACTGCCCCTCTCCGGCTCCCTGGCTCCCGTCTCTCCCCACAGACACTGCCCCTCTCCGGCTCCCTGCCTCTCGTCTCTCCCCACAGACACTGCCCTTCTCCGGCTCCCTGCCTCTCGTCTCTCCCCACAGACACTGCCCCTCTCCGGCTCCCTGCCTCTCGTCTCTCCCCACAGACACTGCCCCTCTCCGGCTCCCTGCCTCTCGTCTCTCCCCACAGACACTGCCCCTCTCCGGCTCCCTGCCTCTCGTCTCTCCCCACAGACACTGCCCCTCTCCGGCTCCCTGCCTCTCGTCTCTCCCCACAGACACTGCCCCTCTCCGGCTCCCTGCCTCTCGTCTCTCCCCACAGACACTGCCCCTCTCCGGCTCCCTGCCTCTCGTCTCTCCCCACAGACACTGCCCCTCTCCGGCTCCCTGGCTCCCGTCTCTCCCCACAGACACGGCCCCTCTCCGGCTCCCTGGCTCTCGTCTCTCCCCACAGACACCGCCCCTCTCCGGCTCCCTGGCTCCCGTCTCTCCCCACAGACACCGCCCCTCTCCGGCTCCCTGCCTCTCGTCTCTCCCCACAGACACCGCCCCTCTCCGGCTCCCTGCCTCTCGACTCTCCCCACAAACACTGCCCCTCTCCGGCTCCCTGGCTCACGTCTCTCCCCACAGACACTGCCCCTGTCTAGCTCCCTGCCTGTCGACTCTCCCCACAAACACTGCCCCTCTCCGGCTCCCTGCCTCTCGACTCTCCCCACAAACACTGCCCCTCTCCGGCTCCCTGGCTCTCGTCTCTCCCCACAGAAACTGCCCCTTTCTGGCTCCCTAGCTCCCGTCTCTCCCCACAGACACTGCCCCTCTCCGGCTCCCTGCCTCTCGTCTCTCCCCACAGACACTGCCCCTCTCCGGCTCCCTGGCTCCCGTCTCTCCCCACAGACACCGCCCCTCTCCGGCTCCCTGGCTCCCGTCTCTCCCCACAGACACCGCCCCTCTGGCTCCCTGCCTCTCGTCTCTCCCCACAGACACCGCCCCTCTCCGGCTCCCTGCCTCTCGTCTCTCCCCACAGACACTGCCCCTCTCCGGCTCCCTGGCTCTCGTCTCTCCCCACAGACACTGCCCCTCTCCGGCTCCCTGGCTCCCGTCTCTCCCCACAGACACTGCCCCTCTCCGGCTCCCTGGCTCCCGTCTCCCCCCACAGACACTGCCCCTCTCCGGCTCCCTGCCTCTCGTCTCTCCCCACAGACACTGCCCCTCTCCGGCTCCCTGGCTCCCGTCTCTCCCCACAGACACCGCCCCTCTCCGGCTCCCTGGCTCCCGTCTCTCCCCACAGACACCGCCCCTCTCCGGCTCCCTGGCTCCCGTCTCTCCCCACAGACACCGCCCCTCTCCGGCTCCCTGCCTCTCGTCTCTCCCCACAGACACCGCCCCTCTCCGGCTCCCTGCCTCTCGTCTCCCCCCACAGACACTGCCCCTCTCCGGCTCCCTGCCTCTCGTCTCTCCCCACAGACACTGCCCCTCTCCGGCTCCCTGCCTCTCGTCTCTCCCCACAGACACTGCCCCTCTCCGGCTCCCTGCCTCTCGTCTCTCCCCACAGACACTGCCCCTCTCCGGCTCCCTGCCTCTCGTCTCTCCCCACAGACACTGCCCCTCTCCGGCTCCCTG
The DNA here is from genome assembly GCA_037349315.1 of Chelydra serpentina. Classification (NCBI taxonomy): domain Eukaryota; kingdom Metazoa; phylum Chordata; order Testudines; family Chelydridae; genus Chelydra; species Chelydra serpentina. The sequence continues at coordinate 25,038 of JBAIAC010000298.1, forward strand.
GCTCCCGTCTCTCCCCACAGACACCGCCCCTCTCCGGCTCCCTGGCTCCCGTCTCTCCCGACAGACACCGCCCCTCTCCGGCTCCCTGCCTCTCGTCTCTCCCCACAGACACTGCCCCTCTCCGGCTCCCTGGCTCCCGTCTCTCCCCACAGACACTGCCCCTCTCCGGCTCCCTGGCTCCCGTCTCTCCCCACAGACACCGCCCCTCTCCGGCTCCCTGGCTCCCGTCTCTCCCCACAGACACCGCCCCTCTCCGGCTCCCTGCCTCTCGTCTCTCCCCACAGACACCGCCCCTCTCCGGCTCCCTGCCTCTCGTCTCTCCCCACAGACACCGCCCCTCTCCGGCTCCCTGCCTCTCGTCTCTTCCCACAGACACCGCCCCTCTCCGGCTCCCTGGCTCCCGTCTCTCCCCACAGACACCGCCCCTCTCCGGCTCCCTGCCTCCCGTCTCTCCCCACAGACACCGCCCCTCTCCGGCTCCCTGCCTCTCGTCTCTCCCCACAGACACCGCCCCTCTCCGGCTCCCTGCCTCTCGTCTCTCCCCACAGACACCGCCCCTCTCCGGCTCCCTGCCTCTCGTCTCTCCCCACAGACACTGCCCCTCTCCGGCTCCCTGGCTCCCGTCTCTCCCCACAGACACCGCCCCTCTCCGGCTCCCTGGCTCCCGTCTCTCCCCACAGACACCGCCCCTCTCCGGCTCCCTGGCTCCCGTCTCTCCCCACAGACACCGCCCCTCTCCGGCTCCCTGGCTCCCGTCTCTCCCCACAGACACCGCCCCTCTCCGGCTCCCTGGCTCCCGTCTCTCCCCACAGACACCGCCCCTCTCCGGCTCCCTGGCTCCCGTCTCTCCCCACAGACACCGCCCCTCTCCGGCTCCCTGCCTCTCGTCTCTCCCCACAGACACCGCCCCTCTCTGGCTCCCTGCCTCTCGTCTCTCCCCACAGACACCGCCCCTCTCTGGCTCCCTGCCTCTCGACTCTCCCCACAGACACTGCCCCTCTCTGGCTCCCTGCCTCTCGACTCTCCCCACAGACACTGCCCCTCTCTGGCTCCCTGCCTCTCGTCTCTCCCCACAGACACTGCCCCTCTCTGGCTCCCTGCCTCTCGTCTCTCCCCACAGACACTGCCCCTCTCTGGCTCCCTGCCTCTCGTCTCTCCCCACAGACACTGCCCCTCTCCGGCTCCCTGCCTCTCGTCTCCCCCCACAGACACTGCCCCTCTCCGGCTCCCTGGCTCCCGTCTCTCCCCACAGACACTGCCCCTCTCCGGCTCCCTGCCTCTCGTCTCCCCCACAGACACTGCCCCTCTCCGGCTCCCTGCCTCCCGTCTCTCCCCACAGACACTGCCCCTCTCCGGCTCCCTGCCTCTCGTCTCTCCCCACAGACACTGCCCCTCTCTGGCTCCCTGCCTCTCGTCTCTCCCCACAGACACTGCCCCTCTCCGGCTCCCTGCCTCTCGTCTCCCCCACAGACACTGCCCCTCTACGGCTCCCTGGCTCCCGTCTCTCCCCACAGACACTGCCCCTCTCCGGCTCCCTGCCTCTCGTCTCCCCCACAGACACTGCCCCTCCCCGGCTCCCTGCCTCCCGTCTCTCCCCACAGACACTGCCCCTCTCCACCTCCCTCGCTCCCTTCCCTCCCCACAGACACTGCCCCACTCCGGCTCCCTGCCTCTCGTCTCTCCCCACAGACACTGCCCCTCCCCGGCTCCCTGCCTCTCGTCTCTCCCCACAGACACTGCCCCTCTCCGGCTCCCTGGCTCCCGTCTCTCCCCACAGACACTGCCCCTCTCCGGCTCCCTGGCTTCCCCGTCTCTCCCCACAGACACCGCCCCTCTCCGGCTCCCTGCCTCTCGTCTCTCCCCACAGACACCGCCCCTCTCTGGCTCCCTGCCTCTCGACTCTCCCCACAGACACCGCCCCTCTCTAGCTCCCTGCCTCTCGACTCTCCCCACAGACACTGCCCCTCTCTAGCTCCCTGCCTCTCATCTCTCCCCACAGACACTGCCCCTCTCCGGCTCCCTGCCTCTCATCTCTCCCCACAGACACTGCCCCTCTCTAGCTCCCTGCCTCTCGTCTCTCCCCACAGAAAATGCCCCTCTCCGGCTCCCTGCCTCTCGTCTCCCCCCACAGACACTGCCCCTCTCCGGCTCCCTGGCTCCCGTCTCTCCCCACAGACACTGCCCCTCTCCGGCTCCCTGCCTCTCCGTCTCTCCCCACAGACACTGCCCCTCCCCCGGCTCCCTGCCTCCCGTCTCTCCCCACAGACACTGCCCCTCTCTAGCTCCCTCGCTCCCTTTCTCTCCCCACAGACACTGCCCCACTCCGGCTCCCTGCCTCTCGTCTCCCCACAGACACTGCCCCTCTCTAGCTCCCTGGCTCCCGTCTCTCCCCACAGACACTGCCCCTCTCCGGCTCCCTGCCTCTCGTCTCCCCCCACAGACACTGCCCCTCTACGGCTCCCTGGCTCCCGTCTCTCCCCACAGACACTGCCCCTCTCCGGCTCCCTGCCTCTCGTCTCCCCCACAGACACTGCCCCTCCCCGGCTCCCTGCCTCCCGTCTCTCCCCACAGACACTGCCCCTCTCTAGCTCCCTGCCTCTCGTCTCTCCCCACAGACACCCCTCTCTAGCTCCCTGCCTCTCGTCTCTCCCCACAGACACTGCCCCTCTCTAGCTCCCTGGCTCGCGCCCCTCCCCACAGACACTGCCCCTCTCTAGCTCCCTGGCTCCCATCCCTCCCCACAGACACTGCCCCTCTCTAGTTCCCTGGCTCTCCTCTCTCCCCACAGACACTGCCCCTCTCTAGCTCCCTGCCTCTCGTCTCTCCCCACAGACACTGCCCCTCTCCGGCTCCCTGCCTCTCGTCTCTCCCCACAGACACTGCCCCTCTCTAGCTCCCTGGCTCTCGTCTCTCCCCACAGACACCGCCCCTCTCCGGCTCCCTGGCTCCCGTCTCTCCCCACAGACACTGCCCCTCTCTAGCTCCCTGGCTCCCGTCCCTCCCCACAGACACTGCCCCTCTCCGGCTCCCTGCCTCTCGTCTCTCCCCACAGACACTGCCCCTCTCTAGCTCCCTGGCTCCCTTCTCTCCCCACAGACACCGCCCCTCTCCGGCTCCCTGGCTCCCGTCTCTCACCACAGACACCGCCCCTCTCCGGCTCCCTGGCTCCCGTCTCTCACCACAGACACCGCCCCTCTCCGGCTCCCTGCCTCTCGTCTCTCCCAACAGACACTGCCCCTCTCTAGCTCCCTGCCTCCCGTCTCTCCCCACAGACACTGCCCCTCTCTAGCTCCCTGCCTCCCGTCTCTCCCCACAGACACTGCCCCTCTCTAGCTCCCTGCCTCTCGTCTCTCCCCACAGACACTGCCCCTCTCCGGCTCCCTGGCTCCCGTCTCTCCCCACAGACACCGCTCCTCTCAAGATCCCTGCCTCTCATCTCTCCCCACAGACACTGCCCCTCCCCGGCTCCCTGGCTCCCGTCTCTCCCCACGGACACTGCCCCTCTCCGGCTCCCTGGCTCCCGTCTCCCCCCACAGACACTGCCCCTCTCCGGCTCCCTGGCTCCCGTCTCTCCCCACAGACACTGCCCCTCTCCGGCTCCCTGCCTCTCGTCTCTCCCCACAGACACTGCCCCTCCCCGGCTCCCTGCCTCCCGTCTCTCCCCACAGACACTGCCCCTCTCTAGCTCCCTCGCTCCCTTCTCTCCCCACAGACACTGCCCCACTCCGGCTCCCTGCCTCTCGTCTCTCCCCACAGACACTGCCCCTCTCTAGCTCCCTGGCTCCCGTCTCTCCCCACAGACACTGCCCCTCTCTAGCTCCCTGGCTCTCGTCTCTCCCCACAGACACTGCCCCTCTCCAGCTCCCTGGCTCCCGCCCCTCCCCACAGACACTGCCCCTCTCTAGCTCCCTGGCTCCCGTCCCTCCCCACAGACACTGCCCCTCTCTAATTCCCTGGCTCTCCTCTCTCCCCACAGACACTGCCCCTCTCTAGCTCCCTGCCTCTCGTCTCTCCCCACAGACACTGCCCCTCTCCGGCTCCCTGCCTCTCGTCTCTCCCCACAGACACTGCCCCTCTCTAGCTCCCTGGCTCTCGTCTCTCCCCACAGACACCGCCCCTCTCCGGCTCCCTGGCTCCCGTCTCTCCCCACAGACACTGCCCCTCTCTAGCTCCCTGGCTCCCGTCCCTCCCCACAGACACTGCCCCTCTCCGGCTCCCTGGCTCCCGTCTCTCCCCACAGACACCGCTCCTCTCAAGATCCCTGCCTCTCATCTCTCCCCACAGACACTGCCCCTCCCCGGCTCCCTGGCTCCCGTCTCTCCCCACAGACACTGCCCCTCTCCGGCTCCCTGGCTCCCGTCTCCCCCCACAGACACTGCCCCTCTCCGGCTCCCTGCCTCTCGTCTCTCCCCACAGACACTGTCCCTCTCCGGCTCCCTGGCTCCCGTCTCTCCCCACAGACACTGCCCCTCTCTAGCTCCCTGGCTCCCGTCTCCCCCCACAGACACCGCCCCTCTCCGGCTCCCTGGCTCCCGTCTCCCCCCACAGACACTGCCCCTCTCCGGCTCCCTGGCTCCCGTCTCCCCCCACAGACACTGCCCCTCTCTAGCTCCCTGCCTCTCGTCTCTCCCCACAGACACTGCCCCTCTCCGGCTCCCTGCCTCTCGTCTCCCCCCACAGACACTGCCCCTCTCCGGCTCCCTGGCTCCCGTCTCTCCCCACAGACACTGCCCCTCTCCGGCTCCCTGCCTCTCGTCTCTCCCCACAGACACTGCCCCTCCCCGGCTCCCTGCCTCCCGTCTCTCCCCACAGACACTGCCCCTCTCTAGCTCCCTCGCTCCCTTCTCTCCCCACAGACACTGCCCCACTCCGGCTCCCTGCCTCTCATCTCTCCCCACAGACACTGCCCCTCCCCGGCTCCCTGCCTCTCGTCTCTCCCCACAGACACTGCCCCTCTCTAGCTCCCTGGCTCCCATCTCTCCCCACCGACACTGCCCCTCTCTAGCTCCCTGGCTCTCGTCTCTCCCCACAGACACTGCCCCTCTCTAGCTCCCTGGCTCCCGCCCCTCCCCACAGACACTGCCCCCCTCTAGCTCCCTGGCTCCCGTCCCTCCCCACAGACACTGCCCCTCTCTAGTTCCCTGCCTCTCGTCTCTCCCCACAGACACTGCCCCTCTCTAGCTCCCTGCCTCTCGTCTCTCCCCACAGACACTGCCCCTCTCCGGCTCCCTGCCTCTCGTCTCTCCCCACAGACACTGCCCCTCTCTAGCTCCCTGGCTCCCTTCTCTCCCCACAGACACTGCCCCTCTCTAGCTCCCTGGCTCTCGTCTCTCCCCACAGACACCGCCCCTCTCCGGCTCCCTGGCTCCCGTCTCTCCCCACAGACACTGCCCCTCTCTAGCTCCCTGGCTCCCGTCCCTCCCCACAGACACTGCCCCTCTCCGGCTCCCTGCCTCTCGTCTCTTCCCACAGACACTGCCCCTCTCTAGCTCCCTGGCTCCCTTCTCTCCCCACAGACACCGCCCCTCTCCGGCTCCCTGGCTCCCATCTCTCACCACAGACACTGCCCCTCTCCGGCTCCCTGCCTCTCGTCCTCCCCACAGACACTGCCCCTCTCTAGCTCCCTGCCTCCCGTCTCTCCCCACAGACACTGCCCCTCTCTAGCTCCCTGCCTCTCGTCTCTCCCCACAGACACTGCCCCTCTCTGGCTCCCGTCTCTCCCCCACAGACACCGCCCCTCTCCGGCTCCCTGGCTCCCCTCTCCCCCCACAGACACCGCCCCTCTCCGGCTCCCTGGCTCCTGTCTCCCCCCACAGACACTGCCCCTCTCCGGCTCCCTGGCTCCCGTCTCCCCCCACAGACACTGCCCCTCTCCGGCTCCCTGGCTCCCGTCTCTCCCCACAGACACTGCCCCTCTCTGGCTCCCTGGCTCCCGTCTCCCCCCACAGACACTGCCCCTCTCTAGCTCCCTGGCTCCCGTCTCCCCCCACAGACACTGCCCCTCTCTAGCTCCCTGGCTCCCGTCTCCCCCCACAGACACTGCCCCTCTCTAGCTCCCTGGCTTCCGTCTCTCCCCACAGACACTGCCGCTCTCCGGCTCCCTGTCTCTCATCTCTCCCCACAGACACCGCCCCTGTCTAGCTCCCTGCCTCTCATCTCTCCACACAGACACCGCCCCTCTCTAGCTCCCTGCCTCTCGACTCTCCCCACAGACACCGCCCCTCTCTAGCTCCCTGGCTTCCGTCTCTCCCCACAGACACTGCCCCTCTCCGGCTCCCTGCCTCTCGTCTCTCCCCACAGACACCGCCCCAGTCCAGCTCCCTGCCTCTCGACTCTCCCCACAGACACTTCCCCTCTCGGCTCCCTGCCTCTCGTCTCTCCCCACAGACACCGCCCCTCTCCGGCTCCCTGGCTCCCGTCTCTCCCCACAGACACTGCCCCTCCCTAGATCCCTGGCTCCCGTCTCTCCCCACAGACACTGCCCCTCTCCGGCGCCCTGCCTCCCGTCTCTCCCCACAGACACCGCCCTCTCCGGCTCCCTGCCTCTCGACTCTCCCCACAGACACTGCCCCTCTCTAGCTCCCTGCCTCTCGACTCTCCCCACAGACACCGCCCCTCTCCGGCTCCCTGCCTCCCGTCTCTCCCCACAGACACTGCCCCTCTCTAGCTCCCTGCCTCTCGTCTCTCCCCACAGACACTGCCCCTCTCCGGCTCCCTGGCTCCCGTCTCTCCCCACAGACACCGCCCCTCTCTAGCTCCCTGCCTCTCATCTCTCCCCACAGACACTGCCCCTCCCCGGCTCCCTGGCTCCCGTCTCTCCCCACAGACACTGCCCCTCTCCGGCTCCCTGGCTCCCGTCTCCCCCCACAGACACTGCCCCTCTCCGGCTCCCTGCCTCTCGTCTCTCCCCACAGACACTGTCCCTCTCCGGCTCCCTGGCTCCCGTCTCTCCCCACAGACACTGCCCCTCTCTAGCTCCCTGGCTCCCGTCTCTCCCCACAGACACCGCCCCTATCCGGCTCCCTGCCTCTCGTCTCTCCCCACAGACACCGCCCCTCTCCGGCTCCCTGCCTCTCGTCTCCCCCCACAGACACTGCCCCTCTCCGGCTCCCTGCCTCTCGTCTCCCTCACAGACACTGCCCCTCTCCGGCTCCCTGCCTCTCGTCTCTCCCCACAGACACTGCCCCTCTCCGGCTCCCTGCCTCTCGTCTCTCCCCACAGACACGGCCCCTCTCCGGCTCCCTGCCTCTCGTCTCTCCCCACAGACACCGCCCCTCTCCGGCTCCCTGGCTCCCGTCTCTCCCCACAGACACCGCCCCTCTCCGGCTCCCTGGCTCCCGTCTCTCCCCACAGACACTGCCCCTCTCCGGCTCCCTGGCTCTCGTCTCTCCCCACAGACACCGCCCCTCTCCGGCTCCCTGGCTCCCGTCTCTCCCCACAGACACCGCCCCTCTCCGGCTCCCTGCCTCTCGTCTCTCCCCACAGACACCGCCCCTCTCCGGCTCCCTGCCTCTCGTCTCTCCCCACAGACACCGCCCCTCTCCGGCTCCCTGCCTCTCGTCTCTCCCCACAGACACCGCCCCTCTCCGGCTCCCTGCCTCTCGTCTCCCCCCACAGACACCGCCCCTCTCCGGCTCCCTGGCTCCCGTCTCTCCCCACAGACACTGCCCCTCTCCGGCTCCCTGCCTCTCGTCTCTCCCCACAGACACTACCCCTCTCCGGCTCCCTGCCTCTCGTCTCTCCCCACAGACACTGCCCCTCTCCGGCTCCCTGCCTCTCGTCTCTCCCCACAGACACTGCCCCTCTCTAACTCCCTGCCTCTCATCTCTCCCCACAGACACTGCCCCTCTCCGGCTCCATGCCTCTCATCTCTCCCCACAGACACTGCCCCTCTCTAGCTCCCTGCCTCTCGTCTCTCCCCACAGACACTGCCCCTCTCCGGCTCCCTGCCTCTCGTCTCCCCCCACAGACACTGCCCCTCTCCGTCTCCCTAGCTCCCGTCTCTCCCCACAGACACTGCCCCTCCCCGGCTCCCTGCCTCCCGTCTCTCACCACAGACACTGCCCCTCTCTAGCTCCCTCGCTCCCTTCTCTCCCCACAGACACTGCCCCACTCCGGCTCCCTGCCTCTCGTCTCTCCCCACAGACACTGCCCCTCCTCGGCTCCCTGCCTCTCGTCTCTCCCCACAGACACTGCCCCTCTCTAGCTCCCTGGCTCCCATCTCTCCCCACAGACACTGCCCCTCTCTAGCTCCCTGGCTCTCGTCTCTCCCCACAGACACTGCCCCTCTCTAGCTCCCTGGCTCCCGCCCCTCCCCACAGACACTGCCCCTCTCTAGCTCCCTGGCTCCCGTCCCTCCCCACAGACACTGCCCCTCTCTAGTTCCCTGGCTCTCCTCTCTCCCCACAGACACTGCCCCTCTCTAGCTCCCTGCCTCTCGTCTCTCCCCACAGACACTGCCCCTCTCTAGCTCCCTGGCTCTCGTCTCTCCCCACAGACACCGCCCCTCTCCGGCTCCCTGGCTCCCGTCCCTCCCCACAGACACTGCCCCTCTCCGGCTCCCTGCCTCTCGTCTCTCCCCACAGACACTGCCCCTCTCTAGCTCCCTGGCTCCCGTCTCTCCCCACAGACACTGCCCCTCTCTAGCTCCCTGCCTCCCGTCTCTCCCCACAGACACTGCCCCTCTCTGGCTCCCTGCCTCTCGTCTCTCCCCACAGACACTGCCCCTCTCCGGCTCCCTGGCTCCCGTCTCTCCCCACAGACACCGCTCCTCTCTAGCTCCCTGCCTCTCATCTCTCCCCACAGACACTGCCCCTCCCCGGCTCCCGTCTCTCCCCACAGACACTGCCCCTCTCGGGCTCCCTGGCTCCCGTCTCCCCCCACAGACACTGCCCCTCTCCGGCTCCCTGCCTCTCGTCTCTCCCCACAGACACTGTCCCTCTCCGGCTCCCTGGCTCCCGTCTCTCCCCACAGACACTGCCCCTCTCTAGCTCCCTGGCTCCCGTCTCCCCCCACAGACACCGCCCCTCTCCGGCTCCCTGGCTCCCGGCTCCCCCCACAGACACCGCCCCTCTCCGGCTCCCTGGCTCCCGTCTCCCCCCACAGACACTGCCCCTCTCCGGCTCCCTGGATCCCGTCTCCCCCCACAGACACTGCCCCTCTCTGGCTCCCTGCCTCTCGTCTCTCCCCACAGACACTGCCCCTCTCCAGCTCCCTCCCTCTCGTCTCCCCCCACAGACACTGCCCCTCTCCGGCTCCCTGGCTCCTGTCTCTCCCCACAGACACTGCCCCTCTCCGGCTCCCTGCCTCTCGTCTCTCCCCACAGACACTGCCCCTCCCCGGCTCCCTGCCTCCCGTCTCTCCCCACAGACACTGCCCCTCTCTAGCTCCCTCGCTCCCTTCTCTCCCCACAGACACTGCCCCACTCCGGCTCCCTGCCTCTCGTCTCTCCCCACAGACACTGCCCCTCCCCGGCTCCCTGCCTCTCGTCTCTCCCCACAGACACTGCCCCTCTCTAGCTCCCTGGCTCCCATCTCTCCCCACCGACACTGCCCCTCTCTAGCTCCCTGGCTCTCGTCTCTCCCCACAGACACTGCCCCTCTCTAGCTCCCTGGCTCCCGCCCCTCCCCACAGACACTGCCCCTCTCTAGCTCCCTGGCTCCCGTCCCTCCCCACAGACACTGCCCCTCTCTAGTTCCCTGGCTCTCCTCTCTCCCCACAGACACTGCCCCTCTCTAGCTCCCTGCCTCTCGTCTCTCCCCACACACACCGCCCCTCTCCGGCTCCCTGGCTCCCGTCTCTCCCCACAGACACTGCCCCTCCCTAGATCCCTGGCTCCCGTCTCTCCCCACAGACACTGCCCCTCTCCGGCGCCCTGCCTCCCGTCTCTCCCCACAGACACCGCCCCTCTCCGGCTCCCTGCCTCTCGACTCTCCCCACAGACACTGCCCCTCTCTAGCTCCCTGCCTCTCGACTCTCCCCACAGACACCGCCCCTCTCCTGCTCCCTGCCTCTCGACTCTCCCCACAGACACTGTCCCTCTCCGGCTCCCTGGCTCCCGTCTCCCCCCACAGACACCGCCCCTCTCCGGCTCCCTGGCTCCCGTCTCCCCCCACAGACACTGCCCCTCTCCGGCTCCCTGGCAACCGTCTCCCCCAACACACACTGCCCCTCTCTAGCTCCCTGCCTCTCGTCTCTCCCCACAGACACTGCCCCTCTCCGGCTCCCTGCCTCTCGTCTCCCCCCACAGACACTGCCCCTCTCCGGCTCCCTGGCTCCCGTCTCTCCCCACAGACACTGCCCCTCTCCGGCTCCCTGCCTCTCGTCTCTCCCCACAGACACTGCCCCTCCCCGGCTCCCTGCCTCCCGTCTCTCCCCACAGACACTGCCCCTCTCTAGCTCCCTCGCTCCCTTCTCTCCCCACAGACACTGCCCCACTCCGGCTCCCTGCCTCTCATCTCTCCCCACAGACACTGCCCCTCCCCGGCTCCCTGCCTCTCGTCTCTCCCCACAGACACTGCCCCTCTCTAGCTCCCTGGCTCCCATCTCTCCCCACCGACACTGCCCCTCTCTAGCTCCCTGGCTCTCGTCTCTCCCCACAGACACTGCCCCTCTCTAGCTCCCTGGCTCCCGCCCCTCCCCACAGACACTGCCCCTCTCTAGCTCCCTGGCTCCCGTCCCTCCCCACAGACACTGCCCCTCTCTAGTTCCCTGGCTCTCCTCTCTCCCCACAGACACTGCCCCTCTCTAGCTCCCTGCCTCTCGTCTCTCCCCACAGACACTGACCCTCTCCGGCTCCCTGCCTCTCGTCTCTCCCCACAGACACTGCCCCTCTCTAGCTCCCTGGCTCCCTTCTCTCCCCACAGACACTGCCCCTCTCTAGCTCCCTGGCTCTCGTCTCTCCCCACAGACACCGCCCCTCTCCGGCTCCCTGGCTCCCGTCTCTCCCCACAGACACTGCCCCTCTCTAGCTCCCTGGCTCCCGTCCCTCCCCACAGACACTGCCCCTCTCCGGCTCCCTGCCTCTCGTCTCTTCCCACAGACACTGCCCCTCTCTAGCTCCCTGGCTCCCTTCTCTCCCCACAGACACCGCCCCTCTCCGGCTCCCTGGCTCCCATCTCTCACCACAGACACTGCCCCTCTCTGGCTCCCTGCCTCTCGTCTCTCCCCACAGACACTGCCCCTCTCTAGCTCCCTGCCTCCCGTCTCTCCCCACAGACACTGCCCCTCTCTAGCTCCCTGCCTCTCGTCTCTCCCCACAGACACTGCCCCTCTCTGGCTCCCGTCTCTCCCCACAGACACCGCCCCTCTCCGGCTCCCTGGCTCCCCTCTCCCCCCACAGACACCGCCCCTCTCCGGCTCCCTGGCTCCTGTCTCCCCCCACAGACACTGCCCCTCTCCGGCTCCCTGGCTCCCGTCTCCCCCCACAGACACTGCCCCTCTCCGGCTCCCTGGCTCCCGTCTCTCCCCACAGACACTGCCCCTCTCTGGCTCCCTGGCTCCCGTCTCCCCCCACAGACACTGCCCCTCTCTAGCTCCCTGGCTCCCGTCTCCCCCCACAGACACTGCCCCTCTCCGGCTCCCTGGCTCCCGTCTCTCCCCACAGACACTGCCCCTCTCTGGCTCCCTGGCTCCCGTCTCCCCCCACAGACACTGCCCCTCTCTAGCTCCCTGGCTCCCGTCTCCCCCCACAGACACTGCCCCTCTCTAGCTCCCTGGCTCCCGTCTCCCCCCAGAGACACTGCCCCTCTCTAGCTCCCTGGCTTCCGTCTCTCCCCACAGACACTGCCGCTCTCCGGCTCCCTGTCTCTCATCTCTCCCCACAGACACCGCCCCTGTCTAGCTCCCTGCCTCTCATCTCTCCACACAGACACCGCCCCTCTCTAGCTCCCTGCCTCTCGACTCTCCCCACAGACACCGCCCCTCTCTAGCTCCCTGGCTTCCGTCTCTCCCCACAGACACTGCCCCTCTCCGGCTCCCTGCCTCTCGTCTCTCCCCACAGACACCGCCCCAGTCCAGCTCCCTGCCTCTCGACTCTCCCCACAGACACTTCCCCTCTCCGGCTCCCTGCCTCTCGTCTCTCCCCACAGACACCGCCCCTCTCCGGCTCCCTGGCTCCCGTCTCTCCCCACAGACACTGCCCCTCCCTAGATCCCTGGCTCCCATCTCTCCCCACAGACACCGCCCCTCTCCGGCGCCCTGCCTCCCGTCTCTCCCCACAGACACCGCCCCTCTCCGGCTCCCTGCCTCTCGACTCTCCCCACAGACACTGCCCCTCTCTAGCTCCCTGCCTCTCGACTCTCCCCACAGACACCGCCCCTCTCCGGCTCCCTGCCTCCCGTCTCTCCCCACAGACACTGCCCCTCTCTAGCTCCCTGCCTCTCGTCTCTCCCCACAGACACTGCCCCTCTCCGGCTCCCTGGCTCCCGTCTCTCCCCACAGACACCGCCCCTCTCTAGCTCCCTGCCTCTCATCTCTCCCCACAGACACTGCCCCTCCCCGGCTCCCTGGCTCCCGTCTCTCCCCACAGACACTGCCCCTCTCCGGCTCCCTGGCTCCCGTCTCCCCCCACAGACACTGCCCCTCTCCGGCTCCCTGCCTCTCGTCTCTCCCCACAGACACTGTCCCTCTCCGGCTCCCTGGCTCCCGTCTCTCCCCACAGACACTGCCCCTCTCTAGCTCCCTGGCTCCCGTCTCTCCCCACAGACACCGCCCCTCTCCGGCTCCCTGCCTCTCGTCTCTCCCCACAGACACCGCCCCTCTCCGGCTCCCTGCCTCTCGTCTCCCCCCACAGACACTGCCCCTCTCCGGCTCCCTGCCTCTCGTCTCCCCCCACAGACACTGCCCCTCTCCGGCTCCCTGCCTCTCGTCTCTCCCCACAGACACTGCCCCTCTCCGGCTCCCTGCCTCTCGTCTCTCCCCACAGACACGGCCCCTCTCCGGCTCCCTGCCTCTCGTCTCTCCCCACAGACACCGCCCCTCTCCGGCTCCCTGGCTCCCGTCTCTCCCCACAGACACCGCCCCTCTCCGGCTCCCTGGCTCCCGTCTCTCCCCACAGACACTGCCCCTCTCCGGCTCCCTGGCTCTCGTCTCTCCCCACAGACACCGCCCCTCTCCGGCTCCCTGGCTCCCGTCTCTCCCCACAGACACCGCCCCTCTCCGGCTCCCTGCCTCTCGTCTCTCCCCACAGACACTGCCCCTCTCCGGCTCCCTGCCTCTCATCTCTCCCCACAGACACTGCCCCTCTCTAGCTCCCTGCCTCTCGTCTCTCCCCACAGACACTGCCCCTCTCCGGCTCCCTGCCTCTCATCTCTCCCCACAGACACTGCCCCTCTCTAGCTCCCTGCCTCTCGTCTCTCCCCACAGACACTGCCCCTCTCCGGCTCCCTGGCTCCCGTCTCTCCCCACAGACACTGCCCCTCTCCGGCTCCCTGGCTCCCGTCTCTCCCCACAGACACTGCCCCTCTCCGGCTCCCTGCCTCTCGTCTCCCCCACAGACACTGCCCCTCCCCGGCTCCCTGCCTCCCGTCTCTCCCCACAGACACTGCCCCTCTCCAGCTCCCTCGCTCCCTTCCCTCCCCACAGACACTGCCCCACTCCGGCTCCCTGCCTCTCGTCTCTCCCCACAGACACTGCCCCTCCCCAGCTCCCTGCCTCTCGTCTCTCCCCACAGACACCGCCCCTCTCTGGCTCCCTGCCTCTCGACTCTCCCCACAGACACTGCCCCTCTCTAGCTCCCTGCCTCTCGACTCTCCCCACAGACACTGCCCCTCTCTAGCTCCCTGCCTCTCATCTCTCCCCACAGACACTGCCCCTCTCCGGCTCCATGCCTCTCATCTCTCCCCACAGACACTGCCCCTCTCCAGCTCCCTGCCTCTCGTCTCTCCCCACAGACACTGCCCCTCTCCGGCTCCCTGCCTCTCGTCTCCCCCCACAGACACTGCCCCTCTCCGGCTCCCTGGCTCCCGTCTCTCCCCACAGACACTGCCCCTCTCCGGCTCCCTGCCTCTCGTCTCTCTCCACAGACACTGCCCCTCCCCGGCTCCCTGCCTCCCGTCTCTCCCCACACACACTGCCCCTCTCTAGCTCCCTCGCTCCCTTCTCTCCCCACAGACACTGCCCCACTCCGGCTCCCTGCCTCTCGTCTCTCCCCACAGACACTGCCCCTCCCCGGCTCCCTGCCTCTCGTCTCTCCCCACAGACACTGCCCCTCTCTAGCTCCCTGGCTCCCATCTCTCCCCACAGACACTGCCCCTCTCTAGCTCCCTGGCTCTCGTCTCTCCCCACAGACACTGCCCCTCTCTAGCTCCCTGGCTCCCGCCCCTCCCCACAGACACTGCCCCTCTCTAGCTCCCTGGCTCCCGTCCCTCCCCACAGACACTGCCCCTCTCTAGTTCCCTGGCTCTCCTCTCTCCCCACAGACACTGCCCCTCTCTAGCTCCCTGCCTCTCGTCTCTCCCCACAGACACTGCCCCTCTCCGGCTCCCTGCCTCTCGTCTCTCCCCACAGACACTGCCCCTCTCTAGCTCCCTGGCTCTCGTCTCTCCCCACAGACACCGCCCCTCTCCGGCTCCCTGGCTCCCGTCCCTCCCCACAGACACTGCCCCTCTCCGGCTCCCTGCCTCTCGTCTCTCCCCACAGACACTGCCCCTCTCTAGCTCCCTGGCTCCCGTCTCTCCCCACAGACACTGCCCCTCTCTAGCTCCCTGCCTCCCGTCTCTCCCCACAGACACTGCCCCTCTCTGGCTCCCTGCCTCTCGTCTCTCCCCACAGACACTGCCCCTCTCCGGCTCCCTGGCTCCCGTCTCTCCCCACAGACACCGCTCCTCTCTAGCTCCCTGCCTCTCATCTCTCCCCACAGACACTGCCCCTCCCCGGCTCCCGTCTCTCCCCACAGACACTGCCCCTCTCCGGCTCCCTGGCTCCCGTCTCCCCCCACAGACACTGCCCCTCTCCGGCTCCCTGCCTCTCGTCTCTCCCCACAGACACTGTCCCTCTCCGGCTCCCTGGCTGCCGTCTCTCCCCACAGACACTGCCCCTCTCTAGCTCCCTGGCTCCCGTCTCCCCCCACAGACACCGCCCCTCTCCGGCTCCCTGGCTCCCGGCTCCCCCCACAGACACCGCCCCTCTCCGGCTCCCTGGCTCCCGTCTCCCCCCACAGACACTGCCCCTCTCCGGCTCCCTGGATCCCGTCTCCCCCCACAGACACTGCCCCTCTCTGGCTCCCTGCCTCTCGTCTCTCCCCACAGACACTGCCCCTCTCCAGCTCCCTGCCTCTCGTCTCCCCCCACAGACACTGCCCCTCTCCGGCTCCCTGGCTCCCGTCTCTCCCCACAGACACTGCCCCTCTCCGGCTCCCTGCCTCTCGTCTCTCCCCACAGACACTGCCCCTCCCCGGCTCCCTGCCTCCCGTCTCTCCCCACAGACACTGCCCCTCTCTAGCTCCCTCGCTCCCTTCTCTCCCCACAGACACTGCCCCACTCCGGCTCCCTGCCTCTCGTCTCTCCCCACAGACACTGCCCCTCCCCGGCTCCCTGCCTCTCGTCTCTCCCCACAGACACTGCCCCTCTCTAGCTCCCTGGCTCCCATCTCTCCCCACCGACACTGCCCCTCTCTAGCTCCCTGGCTCTCGTCTCTCCCCACAGACACTGCCCCTCTCTAGCTCCCTGGCTCCCGCCCCTCCCCACAGACACTGCCCCTCTCTAGCTCCCTGGCTCCCGTCCCTCCCCACAGACACTGCCCCTCTCTAGTTCCCTGGCTCTCCTCTCTCCCCACAGACACTGCCCCTCTCTAGCTCCCTGCCTCTCGTCTCTCCCCACACACACCGCCCCTCTCCGGCTCCCTGGCTCCCGTCTCTCCCCACAGACACTGCCCCTCCCTAGATCCCTGGCTCCCGTCTCTCCCCACAGACACTGCCCCTCTCCGGCGCCCTGCCTCCCGTCTCTCCCCACAGACACCGCCCCTCTCCGGCTCCCTGCCTCTCGACTCTCCCCACAGACACTGCCCCTCTCTAGCTCCCTGCCTCTCGACTCTCCCCACAGACACCGCCCCTCTCCTGCTCCCTGCCTCTCGACTCTCCCCACAGACACTGTCCCTCTCCGGCTCCCTGGCTCCCGTCTCTCCCCACAGACACTGCCCCTCCCCGGCTCCCTGGTTCCCGTCTCTCCCCACAGACACTGCCTCTCTCCGGCTCCCTGCCTCTCGACGCTCCCCACTGACACTGTCCCTCTCCGGCTCCCTGCCTCTCGTCTCTCCCCACAGACACTGCCTCTCTCCGGCTCCCTGCCTCTCGACTCTCCCCACTGACACTGTCCCTCCCCGGCTCCCTGGCTCCCGTCTCTCCCCACAGACACTGCCTCTCTCCGGCTCCCCGTCTCCCGTCTCTCCCCACAGACACTGCCTCTCTCCGGCTCCCCGGCTCCCGTCTCTCCCCACAGACACCGCCCCTCTCCGGCTCCCTGCCTCTCGTCTCTCCCCACAGACACCGCCCCTCTCTGGCTCCCTGCCTCTCGACTCTCCCCACAGACACCGCCCCTCTCTGGCTCCCTGCCTCTCGTCTCTCCCCACAGACACTGCCCCTCTCCGGCTCCCTGCCTCTCGTCTCTCCCCAAAGACACCGCCCCTCTCTAGCTCCCTGCCTCTCGTCTCTCCCCACAGACACCGCCCCTCCCCGGCTCCCTGGCTCCCGTCTCTCCCCACAGACACTGCCTCTCTCCGGCTCCCCGGCTCCCGTCTCTCCCCACAGACACCGCCCCTCTCCGGCTCCCTGCCTCTCGACTCTCCCCACAGACACTGCCCCTCTCCGGCTCCCTGCCTCTCGTCTCTCCCCACAGACACCGCCCCTCTCTGGCTCCCTGCCTCTCGACTCTCCCCACAGACACCGCCCCTCTCTAGCTCCCTGCCTCTCGTCTCTCCCCACAGACACTGCCCCTCTCCGGCTCCCTGCCTCTCGTCTATCCCCAAAGACACCGCCCCTCTCCAGCTCCCTGCCTCTCGTCTCTCCCCACAGACACTGCCCCTCTCCAGCTCCCTGCCTCTCGTCTCTCCCCACAGACACTGCCCCTCTCTAGCTCCCTGCCTCTCGTCTCTCCCCACAGACACTGCCCCTCTCCGGCTCCCTGGCTCCCGTCTCTCCCCACAGACACTGCCCCTCTCCGGCTCCCTGCCTCTCATCTCTCCCCACAGACACTGCCCCTGTCTAGCTCCCTGCCTCTCGTCTCTCCCCACAGACACTGCCCCTCTCCGGCTCCCTGCCTCTCGTCTCCCCCCACAGACACTGCCCCTCTCCGGCTCCCTGCCTCTCGTCTCTCCCCACAGACACTGCCCCTCTCTAGCTCCCTGCCTCTCGTCTCTCCCCACAGACACCGCCCCTCTCCGGCTCCCTGCCTCTCAACTCTCCCCACAGACACCGCCCCTCTCCGGCTCCCTGCCTCTCGTCTCTCCCCACACACACCGCCCCTCTCCGGCTCCCTGGCTCCCGTCTCTCCCCACAGACACTGCCCCTCCCTAGATCCCTGGCTCCCATCTCTCCCCACAGACACTGCCCCACTCCGGCGCCCTGCCTCCCGTCTCTCCCCACAGACACTGCCCCTCTCCGGCGCCCTGCCTCCCGTCTCTCCCCACAGACACCGCCCCTCTCCGGCTCCCTGCCTCTCGACTCTCCCCACAGACACTGCCCCTCTCTAGCTCCCTGCCTCTCGACTCTCCCCACAGACAACGCCCCTCTCCTGCTCCCTGCCTCTCGACTCTCCCCACAGACACTGTCCCTCTCCGGCTCCCTGGCTCCCGTCTCTCCCCACAGACACTGCCCCTCCCCGGCTCCCTGGTTCCCGTCTCTCCCCACAGACACTGCCTCTCTCCGGCTCCCTGCCTCTCGACTCTCCCCACTGACACTGTCCCTCTCCGGCTCCCTGCCTCTCGTCTCTCCCCACAGACACTGCCTCTCTCCGGCTCCCTGCCTCTCGACTCTCCCCACTGACACTGTCCCTCCCCGGCTCCCTGGCTCCCGTCTCTCCCCACAGACACTGCCTCTCTCCGGCTCCCCGGCTCCCGTCTCTCCCCACAGACACTGCCCCTCTCCGGCTCCCTGCCTCTCGACTCTCCCCACAGACACCGCCCCTCTCCGGCTCCCTGCCTCTCGTCTCTCCCCACAGACACCGCCCCTCCCCGGCTCCCTGGCTCCCGTCTCTCCCCACAGACACTGCCTCTCTCCGGCTCCCCGGCTCCCGTCTCTCCCCACAGACACCGCCCCTCTCCGGCTCCCTGCCTCTCGACTCTCCCCACAGACACCGCCCCTCTCCGGCTCCCTGCCTCTCGTCTCTCCCCACAGACACCGCCCCTCTCTGGCTCCCTGCCTCTCGACTCTCCCCACAGACACCGCCCCTCTCTGGCTCCCTGCCTCTCGTCTCTCCCCACAGACACTGCCCCTCTCCGGCTCCCTGCCTCTCGTCTCTCCCCAAAGACACCGCCCCTCTCTAGCTCCCTGCCTCTCGTCTCTCCCCACAGACACCGCCCCTCCCCGGCTCCCTGGCTCCCGTCTCTCCCCACAGACACTGCCTCTCTCCGTCTCCCCGGCTCCCGTCTCTCCCCACAGACACCGCCCCTCTCCGGCTCCCTGCCTCTCGACTCTCCCCACAGACACCGCCCCTCTCCGGCTCCCTGCCTCTCGTCTCTCCCCACAGACACCGCCCCTCTCTGGCTCCCTGCCTCTCGACTCTCCCCACAGACACCGCCCCTCTCTAGCTCCCTGCCTCTCGTCTCTCCCCACAGACACTGCCCCTCTCCGGCTCCCTGCCTCTCGTCTCTCCCCAAAGACACCGCCCCTCTCCGGCTCCCTGCCTCTCGTCTCTCCCCACAGACACTGCCCCTCTCCAGCTCCCTGCCTCTCGTCTCTCCCCACAGACACTGCCCCTCTCTAGCTCCCTGCCTCTCGACTCTCCCCACAGACACCGCCCCTCTCCGGCTCCCCGGCTCCCGTCTCTCCCCACAGACACTGCCCCTCTCCGGCTCCCCGGCTCCCGTCTCTCCCCACAGACACCGCCCCTCTCCGGCTCCCTGCCTCTCGACTCTCCCCACAGACACCGCCCCTCTCCGGCTCCCTGCCTCTCGTCTCTCCCCACAGACACCGCCCCTCTCTGGCTCCCTGCCTCTCGACTCTCCCCACAGACACCGCCCCTCTCTAGCTCCCTGCCTCTCGTCTCTCCCCACAGACACTGCCCCTCTCCGGCTCCCTGCCTCTCGTCTCTCCCCAAAGACACCGCCCCTCTCCGGCTCCCTGCCTCTCGTCTCTCCCCACAGACACTGCCCCTCTCCAGCTCCCTGCCTCTCGTCTCTCCCCACAGACACTGCCCCTCTCTAGCTCCCTGCCTCTCGACTCTCCCCACAGACACCGCCCCTCTCCGGCTCCCTGGCTCCCGTCTCTCCCCACAGACACTGCCCCTCTCCGGCTCCCTGCCTCTCATCTCTCCCCACAGACACTGCCCCTCTCTGGCTCCCTGCCTTTCGTCTCTCCCCACAGACACTGCCCCTCTCCGGCTCCCTGCCTCTCGTCTCCCCCCACAGACACTGCCCCTCTCCGGCTCCCTGCCTCTCGTCTCTCCCCACAGACACTGCCCCTCTCTGGCTCCCTGCCTCTCGTCTCTCCCCACAGACACTGCCCCTCTCCGGCTCCCTGCCTCTCGACTCTCCCCACAGACACCG
Source organism: Chelydra serpentina (assembly GCA_037349315.1). NCBI lineage: Eukaryota > Metazoa > Chordata > Testudines > Chelydridae > Chelydra > Chelydra serpentina. Next base: position 44,736 of record JBAIAC010000298.1, read on the forward strand.
CCCCTCTCCGGCTCCCTGCCTCTCATCTCTCCCCACAGACACCGCCCCTCTCTGGCTCCCTGCCTCTCGAATCTCCCCACAGACACCGCCCCTCTCTAGCTCCCTGCCTCTCGACACTCCCCACAGACACCGCCCCTCTCTAGCTCCCTGCCTCTCGACTCTCCCCACAGACACCGCCCCTCTCTAGCTCCCTGGCTCCCGTCTCTCCCCACAGACACTGCCCCTCTCCGGCTCCCTGCCTCTCGTCTCTCCCCACAGACACTGCCCCTCTCCGGCTCCCTGGCTCCCGTCTCTCCCCACAGACACCGCCCCTCTCCGGCTCCCTGGCTCCCGTCTCCCCCCACAGACACTGCCCCTCTCCGGCTCCCTGCCTCTCGTCTCTCCCCACAGACACTGCCCCTCTCCAGCTCCCTGCCTCTCGTCTCTCCCCACAGACACTGCCCCTCTCTAGCTCCCTGCCTCTCGACTCTCCCCACAGACACCGCCCCTCTCCGGCTCCCTGGCTCCCGTCTCTCCCCACAGACACTGCCCCTCTCCGGCTCCCTGCCTCTCGTCTCTCCCCACAGACACTGCCCCTCTCTAGCTCCCTGCCTCTCGTCTCTCCCCACAGACACTGCCCCTCTCCGGCTCCCTGCCTCTCGTCTCCCCCCACAGACACTGCCCCTCTCCGGCTCCCTGCCTCTCGTCTCTCCCCACAGACACTGCCCCTCTCTAGCTCCCTGCCTCTCGTCTCTCCCCACAGACACTGCCCCTCTCCGGCTCCCTGCCTCTCGACTCTCCCCACAGACACCGCCCCTCTCCGGCTCCCTGCCTCTCGTCTCTCCCCACAGACACCGCCCCTCTCTGGCTCCCTGCCTCTCGAATCTCCCCACAGACACCGCCCCTCTCTAGCTCCCTGCCTCTCGACACTCCCCACAGACACCGCCCCTCTCTAGCTCCCTGCCTCTCGACTCTCCCCACAGACACCGCCCCTCTCTAGCTCCCTGCCTCTCGTCTCTCCCCACAGACACTGCCCCTCTCCGGCTCCCTGCCTCTCGTCTCTCCCCACAGACACTGCCCCTCTCCGGCTCCCTGCCTCTCGTCTCTCCCCACAGACACTGCCCCTCTCCGGCTCCCTGCCTCTCGTCTCTCCCCACAGACACTGCCCCTCTCCGGCTCCCTGGCTCCCGTCTCTCCCCACAGACACTGCCCCTCTCCGGCTCCCTGGCTCCCGTCTCCCCCCACAGACACCGCCCATCCCCGGCTCCCTGCCTCTCGTCTCCCCCCACAGACACTGCCCCTCTCCGGCTCCCTGCCTTTCGTCTCTCCCCACAGACACTGCCCCTCTCCGGCTCCCTGCCTCTCGTCTCTCCCCACAAACACTGCCCCTCTCCGGCTCCCTGGCTCCCTGCTCCCCCCACAGACACCGCCCGTCCCCGGCTCCCTGCCTCTCGTCTCTCCCCACAGACACTGTCCCTCTCCGGCTCCCTGCCTCTCGTCTCCCCCCACAGACACTGCCCCTCTCTAGCTCCTTGGCTCCCGCCCCTCCCCACAGACACTGCCCCTCTCTAGCTCCCTGGCTCCCGTCTCTCCCCACAGACACTGCCCCTCTCTAGCTCCCTGGCTCCCGTCTCTCCCCACAGACACTACCCCTCTCTAGCTCCCTGGCTGCCGCCCCTCCCCACAGACACTGCCCCTCTCTAGCTCCCTGGCTCCCGTCTCTCCCCACAGACACTGCCCCTCTCCGGCTCCCTGGCTCCCGTCTCTCCCCACAGACACCGCCCCTCTCCGGCTCCCTGGCTCCCGTCTCTCCCCACAGACACCGCCCCTCTCCGGCTCCCTGGCTCCCGTCTCTCCCCACAGACACCGCCCCTCTCCGGCTCCCTGGCTCCCGTCTCTCCCCACAGACACCGCCCCTCTCCGGCTCCCTGGCTCCCGTCTCCCCCCACAGACACTGCCCCTCTCCGGCTCCCTGCCTCTCGTCTCTCCCCACAGACACTGCCCCTCTCCGGCTCCCTGCCTCTCGTCTCTCCCCACAGACACTGCCCCTCTCCGGCTCCCTGCCTCTCGTCTCTCCCCACAGACACTGCCCCTCTCTGGCTCCCTGGCTCCCGTCTCTCCCCACAGACACTGCCCCTCTCCGGCTCCCTGCCTCTCGTCTCTCCCCACAGACACTGCCCCTCTCCGGCTCCCTGCCTCTCGTCTCTCCCCACAGACACTGCCCCTCTCCGGCTCCCTGCCTCTCGTCTCTGCCCACAGACACTGCCCCTCTCTGGCTCCCTGGCTCCCGTCTCTCCCCACAGACACTGCCCCTCTCCGGCTCCCTGCCTCTCGTCTCTCCCCACAGACACTGCCCCTCTCTGGCTCCCTGCCTCTCGTCTCTCCCCACAGACACTGCCCCTCTCCGGCTCCCTGCCTCCCGTCTCCCCCCACAGACACTGCCCCTCTCCGGCTCCCTGCCTCCCGTCTCCCCCCACAGACACCGCCCCTCTCCGGCTCCCTGCCTCCCGTCTCCCCCCACAGACACCGCCCCTCTCCGGCTCCCTGGCTCCCGTCTCCCCCCACAGACACCGCCCCTCTCCGGCTCCCTGCCTCCCTTCTCCCCCCACAGACACCGCCCCTCTCCGGCTCCCTGCCTCCCGTCTCCCCCCACAGACACCGCCCCTCTCCGGCTCCCTGGCTCCCGTCTCCCCCCACAGACACCGCCCCTCTCCGGCTCCCTGGCTCCCGTCTCCCCCCACAGACACCGCCCCTCTCCGGCTCCCTGCCTCTCGTCTCTCCCCACGGACACCGCCCCTCTCCGGCTCCCTGCCTCTCGTCACTCCCCACGGACACCGCCCCTCTCCGGCTCCCTGCCTCTCGTCTCTCCCCACGGACACCGCCCCTCTCTGGCTCCCTGGCTCCCGTCTCTCCCCACGGACACTGCCCCTCTCCGGCTCCCTGCCTCTCGTCTCTCCCCACAAACACTGCCCCTCTCCGGCTCCCTGGCTCCCGTCTCTCCCCACAAACACTGCCCCTCTCCGGCTCCCTGGCTCCCGTCTCTCCCCACAGACACTGCCCCTCTCCGGCTCCCTGCCTCTCGTCTCTCCCCACAGACACTGCCCCTCTCCGGCTCCCTGCCTCTCGTCTCTCCCCACAGACACTGCCCCTCTCCGGCTCCCTGCCTCTCGTCTCTCCACACAGACACTGCCCCTCTCCGGCTCCCTGCCTCTCGTCTCTCCCCACAGACACTGCCCCTCTCCGGCTCCCTGCCTCTCGTCTCTCCCCACAGACACTGCCCCTCTCCGGCTCCCTGCCTCTCGTCTCTCCCCACAGACACTGCCCCTCTCCGGCTCCCTGGCTCCCGTCTCTCCCCACAGACACTGCCCCTCTCCGGCTCCCTGCCTCTCGTCTCTCCCCACAGACACTGCCCTTCTCCGGCTCCCTGCCTCTCGTCTCTCCCCACAGACACGGCCCTTCTCCGGCTCCCTGCCTCTCGTCTCTCCCCACAGACACTGCCCCTCTCCGGCTCCCTGCCTCTCGTCTCTCCCCACAGACACTGCCCCTCTCTGGCTCCCTGCCTCTCGACACTCCCCACAGACACCGCCCCTCTCTGGCTCCCTGCCTCTCGAATCTCCCCACAGACACTGCCCCTCTCCGGCTCCCTGCCTCTCGTCTCTCCCCACAGACACTGCCCCTCTCCGGCTCCCTGCCTCTCGTCTCTCCCCACAGACACCGCCCCTCTCTGGCTCCCTGCCTCTCGAATCTCCCCACAGACACCGCCCCTCTCTAGCTCCCTGCCTCTCGACACTCCCCACAGACACCGCCCCTCTCTAGCTCCCTGCCTCTCGACTCTCCCCACAGACACCGCCCCTCTCTAGCTCCCTGGCTCCCGTCTCTCCCCACAGACACTGCCCCTCTCCGGCTCCCTGCCTCTCGTCTCTCCCCACAGACACTGCCCCTCTCCGGCTCCCTGGCTCCCGTCTCTCCCCACAGACACCGCCCCTCTCCGGCTCCCTGGCACCCGTCTCCCCCCACAGACACTGCCCCTCTCCGGCTCCCTGCCTCTCGTCTCTCCCCACAGACACTGCCCCTCTCCGGCTCCCTGCCTCTCGTCTCTCCCCACAGACACTGCCCCTCTCTAGCTCCCTGCCTCTCGACTCTCCCCACAGACACCGCCCCTCTCCGGCTCCCTGGCTCCCGTCTCTCCCCACAGACACTGCCCCTCTCCGGCTCCCTGCCTCTCGTCTCTCCCCACAGACACTGCCCCTCTCTGGCTCCCTGCCTCTCGTCTCTCCCCACAGACACTGCCCCTCTCCGGCTCCCTGCCTCTCGTCTCCCCCCACAGACACTGCCCCTCTCCGGCTCCCTGCCTCTCGTCTCTCCCCACAGACACTGCCCCTCTCCGGCTCCCTGCCTCTCGACTCTCCCCACAGACACCGCCCCTCTCCGGCTCCCTGCCTCTCGTCTCTCCCCACAGACACCGCCCCTCTCTGGCTCCCTGCCTCTCGAATCTCCCCACAGACACCGCCCCTCTCCGGCTCCCTGCCTCTCGACACTCCCCACAGACACCGCCCCTCTCTAGCTCCCTGCCTCTCGACTCTCCCCACAGACACCGCCCCTCTCTAGCTCCCTGCCTCTCGTCTCTCCCCACAGACACTGCCCCTCTCCGGCTCCCTGCCTCTCGTCTCTCCCCACAGACACTGCCCCTCTCCGGCTCCCTGCCTCTCGTCTCTCCCCACAGACACTGCCCCTCTCCGGCTCCCTGCCTCTCGTCTCTCCCCACAGACACTGCCCCTCTCCGGCTCCCTGGCTCCCGTCTCTCCCCACAGACACTGCCCCTCTCCGGCTCCCTGGCTCCCGTCTCCCCCCACAGACACCGCCCATCCCCGGCTCCCTGCCTCTCGTCTCCCCCCACAGACACTGCCCCTCTCCGGCTCCCTGCCTTTCGTCTCTCCCCACAGACACTGCCCCTCTCCGGCTCCCTGCCTCTCGTCTCTCCCCACAAACACTGCCCCTCTCCGGCTCCCTGGCTCCCTGCTCCCCCCACAGACACCGCCCGTCCCCGGCTCCCTGCCTCTCGTCTCTCCCCACAGACACTGTCCCTCTCCGGCTCCCTGCCTCTCGTCTCCCCCCACAGACACTGCCCCTCTCTAGCTCCTTGGCTCCCGCCCCTCCCCACAGACACTGCCCCTCTCTAGCTCCCTGGCTCCCGTCTCTCCCCACAGACACTGCCCCTCTCTAGCTCCCTGGCTCCCGTCTCTCCCCACAGACACTACCCCTCTCTAGCTCCCTGGCTCCCGTCTCTCCCCACAGACACCGCCCCTCTCCGGCTCCCCGGCTCCCGTCTCTCCCCACAGACACCGCCCCTCTCCGGCTCCCTGGCTCCCGTCTCTCCCCACAGACACCGCCCCTCTCCGGCTCCCTGGCTCCCGTCTCCCCCCACAGACACTGCCCCTCTCCGGCTCCATGCCTCTCGTCTCTCCCCACAGACACTGCCCCTCTCCGGCTCCCTGCCTCTCGTCTCTCCCCACAGACACTGCCCCTCTCCGGCTCCCTGCCTCTCGTCTCTCCCCACAGACACTGCCCCTCTCTGGCTCCCTGGCTCCCGTCTCTCCCCACAGACACTGCCCCTCTCCGGCTCCCTGCCTCTCGTCTCTCCCCACAGACACTGCCCCTCTCCGGCTCCCTGCCTCTCGTCTCTCCCCACAGACACTGCCCCTCTCCGGCTCCCTGCCTCTCGTCTCTGCCCACAGACACTGCCCCTCTCTGGCTCCCTGGCTCCCGTCTCTCCCCACAGACACTGCCCCTCTCCGGCTCCCTGCCTCTCGTCTCCCCCCACAGACACCGCCCCTCTCCGGCTACCTGCCTCTCGTCTCTCCCCACGGACACCGCCCCTCTCCGGCTCCCTGCCTCTCGTCACTCCCCACGGACACCGCCCCTCTCCGGCTCCCTGCCTCTCGTCTCTCCCCACGGACACCGCCCCTCTCTGGCTCCCTGCCTTTCGTCTCTCCCCACGGACACCGCCCCTCTCTGGCTCCCTGGCTCCCGTCTCTCCCCACGGACACTGCCCCTCTCCGGCTCCCTGCCTCTCGTCTCTCCCCACAAACACTGCCCCTCTCCGGCTCCCTGCCTCTCGTCTCTCCCCACAAACACTGCCCCTCTCCGGCTCCCTGGCTCCCGTCTCTCCCCACAGACACTGCCCCTCTCCGGCTCCCTGCCTCTCGTCTCTCCCCACAGACACTGCCCCTCTCCGGCTCCCTGCCTCTCGTCTCTCCCCACAGACACTGCCCCTCTCCGGCTCCCTGCCTCTCGTCTCTCCACACAGACACTGCCCCTCTCCGGCTCCCTGCCTCTCGTCTCTCCCCACAGACACTGCCCCTCTCCGGCTCCCTGCCTCTCGTCTCTCCCCACAGACACTGCCCCTCTCCGGCTCCCTGCCTCTCGTCTCTCCCCACAGACACTGCCCCTCTCCGGCTCCCTGGCTCCCGTCTCTCCCCACAGACACTGCCCCTCTCCGGCTCCCTGGCTCCCGTCTCTCCCCACAGACACTGCCCCTCTCCGGCTCCCTGCCTCTCGTCTCTCCCCACAGACACTGCCCTTCTCCGGCTCCCTGCCTCTCGTCTCTCCCCACAGACACTGCCCCTCTCCGGCTCCCTGCCTCTCGTCTCTCCCCACAGACACTGCCCCTCTCCGGCTCCCTGCCTCTCGTCTCTCCCCACAGACACTGCCCCTCTCCGGCTCCCTGCCTCTCGTCTCTCCCCACAGACACTGCCCCTCTCCGGCTCCCTGCCTCTCGTCTCTCCCCACAGACACTGCCCCTCTCCGGCTCCCTGGCTCCCGTCTCTCCCCACAGACACTGCCCCTCTCCGGCTCCCTGCCTCTCGTCTCTCCCCACAGACACTGCCCCTCTCCGGCTCCCTGCCTCTCGTCTCTCCCCACAGACACTGCCCCTCTCCGGCTCCCTGGCTCCCGTCTCTCCCCACAGACACTGCCCCTCTCCGGCTCCCTGGCTCCCGTCTCTCCCCACAAACACTGCCCCTCTCCGGCTCCCTGGCTCCCGTCTCTCCCCACAGACACTGCCCCTGTCTAGCTCCCTGCCTCTCGACTCTCCCCACAAACACTGCCCCTCTCCGGCTCCCTGCCTCTCGACTCTCCCCACAAACACTGCCCCTCTCCGGCTCCCTGGCTCTCGTCTCTCCCCACAGAAACTGCCCCTCTCTGGCTCCCTGGCTCCCGTCTCTCCCCACAGACACTGCCCCTCTCTATCTCCCTGCCTCTCGTCTATCCCCACAGACACTGCCCCTCTCCGGCTCCCTGCCTCTCGACTCTCCCCACAAACACTGCCCCTCTCCGGCTCCCTGGCTCTCGTCTCTCCCCACAGACACTGCCCCTCTCCGGCTCCCTGCCTCTCGTCTCTCCCCACAGACACTGCCCCTCTCCGGCTCCCTGCCTCTCGTCTCTCCCCACAAACACTGCCCCTCTCCGGCTCCCTGCCTCTCGTCTCTCCCCACAGACACTGCCCCTCTCCGGCTCCCTGGCTCCCGTCTCTCCCCACAGACACTGCCCCTCTCTGGCTCCCTGGCTCCCGTCTCTCCCCACAGACACTGCCCCTCTCCGGCTCCCTGCCTCTCGTCTCTCCCCACAGACACTGCCCCTCTCCGGCTCCCTGCCTCTCGTCTCTCCCCACAGACACCGCCCCTCTCTGGCTCCCTGGCTCCCGTCTCTCCCCACAGACACTGCCCCTCTCCGGTTCCCTGCCTCTCGTCTCTCCCCACAGACACTGCCCCTCTCCGGCTCCCTGGCTCCCGTCTCTCCCCACAGACACTGCCCCTCTCCGGCTCCCTGGCTCCCGTCTCTCCCCACAGACACTGCCCCTCTCCGGCTCCCTGGCTCCCGTCTCTCCCCACAGACACTGCCCCACTCCGGCTCCCTGGCTCCCGTCTCTCCCCACAGACACTGCCCCTCTCCGGCTCCCTGGCTCCCGTCTCTCCCCACAGACACTGCCCCTTTCTAGCTCCCTGGCTCCCGTCTCTCCCCACAGACACTGCCCCTCTCCGGCTCCCTGGCTCCCGTCTCTCCCGACAGACACTGCCCCTCTCCGGCTCCCTGCCTCTCGTCTCTCCCCACAGACACTGCCCCTCTCCGGCTCCCTGCCTCTCGTCTCTCCCCACAGACACTGCCCCTCTCCGGCTCCCTGCCTCTCGTCTCTCCCCACAGACACTGCCCCTCTCTGGCTCCCTGCCTCTCGTCTCTCCCCACAGACACTGCCCCTCTCCGGCTCCCTGCCTCTCGTCTCTCCCCACAAACACCGCCCCTCTCCGGCTCCCTGGCTCCCGTCTCTCCCCACAGACACCGCCCCTCTCCGGCTCCCTGCCTCTCGTCTCTCCCCACAGACACTGCCCCTCTCCGGCTCCCTGCCTCTCGACTCTCCCCACAAACACTGCCCCTCTCCGGCTCCCTGCCTCTCGACTCTCCCCACAAACACTGCCCCTCTCCGGCTCCCTGCCTCTCGACTCTCCCCACAAACACTGCCCCTCTCCGGCTCCCTGGCTCTCGTCTCTCCCCACAGAAACTGCCCCTCTCTGGCTCCCTGGCTCCCGTCTCTCCCCACAGACACTGCCCCTCTCTATCTCCCTGCCTCTCGTCTCTCCCCACAGACACTGCCCCTCTCCGGCTCCCTGCCTCTCGACTCTCCCCACAAACACTGCCCCTCTCCGGCTCCCTGGCTCTCGTCTCTCCCCACAGACACTGCCCCTCTCCGGCTCCCTGCCTCTCGTCTCTCCCCACAGACACTGCCCCTCTCTGGCTCCCTGCCTCTCGTCTCTCCCCACAAACACTGCCCCTCTCCGGCTCCCTGCCTCTCGTCTCTCCCCACAGACACTGCCCCTCTCCGGCTCCCTGGCTCCCGTCTCTCCCCACAGACACTGCCCCTCTCCGGCTCCCTGGCTCCCGTCTCTCCCCACAGACACTGCCCCTCTCCGGCTCCCTGCCTCTCGTCTCTCCCCACAGACACCGCCCCTCTCCGGCTCCCTGCCTCTCGTCTCTCCCCACAGACACCGCCCCTCTCTGGCTCCCTGGCTCCCGTCTCTCCCCACAGACACTGCCCCTCTCCGGCTCCCTGCCTCTCGTCTCTCCCCACAGACACTGCCCCTCTCCGGCTCCCTGGCTCCCGTCTCTCCCCACAGACACTGCCCCTCTCCGGCTCCCTGGCTCCCGTCTCTCCCCACAGACACTGCCCCTCTCCGGCTCCCTGGCTCCCGTCTCTCCCCACAGACACTGCCCCTCTCCGGCTCCCTGGCTCCCGTCTCTCCCCACAGACACTGCCCCTCTCCGGCTCCCTGCCTCTCGTCTCTCCCCACAGACACTGCCCCTCTCTGGCTCCCTGCCTCTCGTCTCTCCCCACAGACACTGCCCCTCTCCGGCTCCCTGCCTCTCGTCTCTCCCCACAGACACTGCCCCTCTCCGGCTCCCTGCCTCTCGTCTCTCCCCACAGACACTGCCCCTCTCCGGCTCCCTGGCTCCCGTCTCTCCCCACAGACACTGCCCCTCTCCGGCTCCCTGGCTCCCGTCTCTCCCCACAGACACCGCCCCTCTCCGGCTCCCTGGCTCCCGTCTCTCCCCACAGACACCGCCCCTCTCCGGCTCCCTGCCTCTCGTCTCTCCCCACAGACACCGCCCCTCTCCGGCTCCCTGGCTGCCGTCTCCCCCCACAGACACTGCCCCTCTCCGGCTCCCTGCCTCTCGTCTCTCCCCACAGACACTGCCCCTCTCCGGCTCCCTGGCTCCCGTCTCCCCCCACAGACACTGCCCCTCTCCGGCTCCCTGGCTCCCGTCTCCCCCCACAGACACCGCCCCTCTCCGGCTCCCTGCCTCTCGTCTCTCCCCACAGACACTGCCCCTCTCCGCCTCCCTGGCTCCCGTCTCTCCCCACAGACACCGTCCCTCTCCGGCTCCCTGGCTCCCGTCTCTCCCCACAGACACCGCCCCTCTCCGGCTCCCTGCCTCTCGTCTCCCCCCCAGACACCGCCCCTCTCTAGCTCCCTGCCTCTCGACTCTCCCCACAGACACCGCCCCTCTCTAGCTCCCTGCCTCTCGACACTCCCCACAGACACCGCCCCTCTCTAGCTCCCTGCCTCTCGACTCTCCCCACAGACACCGCCCCTCTCTAGCTCCCTGCCTCTAGTCTCTTTCCCACAGACACTGCCCCTATCCGGCTCCCTGCCTCTCGTCTCTCCCCACAGACACCGCCCCTCTCCGGCTCCCTGCCTCTCGTCTCTCCCCACAGACACTGCCCCTCTCTAGCTCCCTGCCTCTCGACTCTCCCCACAGACACCGCCCCTCTCTAGCTCCCTGCCTCTCGACACTCCCCACAGACACCGCCCCTCTCTAGCTCCCTGCCTCTCGACTCTCCCCACAGACACCGCCCCTCTCTAGCTCCCTGCCTCTCGTCTCTTTCCCACAGACACTGCCCCTATCCGGCTCCCTGCCTCTCATCTCTCCCCACAGACACCGCCCCTCTCCGGCTCCCTGCCTCTCGTCTCTCCCCACAGACACCGCCCCTCTCCGGCTCCCTGGCTCCCGTCTCTCCCCACGGACACCGCCCCTCTCCGGCTCCCTGCCTCTCGTCTCTCCCCACGGACACCGCCGCTCTCCTGCTCCCTGCCTCTCGTCTCTCCCCACGGACACCGCCCCTCTCCGGCTCCCTGCCTCTCGTCTCTCCCCACGGACACCGCCCCTCTCTGGCTCCCTGGCTCCCGTCTCTCCCCACGGACACCGCCCCTCTCCGGCTCCCTGCCTCTCGTCTCTCCCCACGGACACTGCCACTCTCCGGCTCCCTGCCTCTCGTCTCTCCCCACAAACACTGCCCCTCTCCGGCTCCCTGCCTCTCGTCTCTCCCCACAGACACTGCCCCTCTCCGGCTCCCTGCCTCTCGTCTCTCCCCACAGACACTGCCCCTCTCCGGCTCCCTGCCTCTCGTCTCTCCCCACAGACACTGCCCCTCTCCGGCTCCCTGCCTCTCGTCTCTCCCCACAGACACTGCCCCTCTCCGGCTCCCTGGCTCCCGTCTCTCCCCACAGACACTGCCCCTCTCCGGCTCCCTGGCTCCCGTCTCTCCCCACAGACACCGCCCCTCTCCTGCTCCCTGCCTCTCGTCTCTCCCCACAGACACCGCCCCTCTCTGGCTCCCTGCCTCTCGTCTCTCCCCACAGACACCGCCCCTCTCTGGCTCCCTGCCTCTCGACTCTCCCCACAGACACTGTCCCTCTCTGGCTCCCTGCCTCTCGTCTCTCCCCACAGACACTGCCCCTCTCCGGCTCCCTGCCTCTCATCTCTCCCCACAGACACTGCCCCTCTCTAGCTCCCTGCCTCTCATCTCTCCCCACAGACACTGCCCCTTTCCGGCTCCCTACCTCTCGTCTCCCCCCACAGACACTGCCCCTCTCCGGCTCCCTGGCTCCCGTCTCTCCCCACAGACACTGCCCCTCTCCGGCTCCCTGCCTCTCGTCTCTCCCCACAGACACTGCCCCTCCCCGGCTCCCTGCCTCCCGTCTCTCCCCACAGACACTGCCCCTCTCCAGCTCCCTCGCTCCCTTCTCTCCCCACAGACACTGCCCCACTCCGGCTCCCTGCCTCTCGTCTCTCCCCACAGACACTGCCCCTCCCCGGCTCCCTGCCTCTCGTCTCTCCCCACAGACACTGCCCCTCTCCGGCTCCCTGGCTCCCGTCTCTCCCCACAGACACTGCCCCTCTCCGGCTCCCTGGCTCCCGTCTCTCCCCACAGACACTGCCCCTCTCCGGCTCCCTGGCTCCCGTCTCTCCCCACAGACACCGCCCCTCTCCGGCTCCCTGCCTCTCGTCTCTCCCCACAGACACCGCCCCTCTCTGGCTCCCTGCCTCTCGACTCTCCCCACAGACACTGCCCCTCTCTGGCTCCCTGCCTCTCGTCTCTCTCCACAGACACTGCCCCTCTCCGGCTCCCTGCCTCTCATCTCTCCCCACAGACACTGCCCCTCTCTAGCTCCCTGCCTCTCGTCTCCCCCCACAGACACCGCCCCTCTCCGGCTCCCTGCCTCTCGTCTCTCCCCACGGACACCGCCCCTCTCTGGCTCCCTGGCTCCCGTCTCTCCCCACGGACACCGCCCCTCTCTGGCTCCCTGCCTCTCGTCTCTCCCCACGGACACTGCCCCTCTCCGGCTCCCTGCCTCTCGTCTCTCCCCACAAACACTGCCCCTCTCCGGCTCCCTGCCTCTCGTCTCTCCCCACAGACACTGCCCCTCTCCGGCTCCCTGCCTCTCGTCTCTCCCCACAGACACTGCCCCTCTCCGGCTCCCTGCCTCTCGTCTCTCCCCACAGACACTGCCCCTCTCCGGCTCCCTGCCTCTCGTCTCTCCCCACAGACACTGCCCCTCTCCGGCTCCCTGGCTCCCGTCTCTCCCCACAGACACTGCCCCTCTCCGGCTCCCTGGCTCCCGTCTCTCCCCACAGACACCGCCCCTCTCCTGCTCCCTGCCTCTCGTCTCTCCCCACAGACACCGCCCCTCTCTGGCTCCCTGCCTCTCGTCTCTCCCCACAGACACCGCCCCTCTCTGGCTCCCTGCCTCTCGACTCTCCCCACAGACACTGTCCCTCTCTGGCTCCCTGCCTCTCGTCTCTCCCCACAGACACTGCCCCTCTCCGGCTCCCTGCCTCTCATCTCTCCCCACAGACACTGCCCCTCTCTAGCTCCCTGCCTCTCATCTCTCCCCACAGACACTGCCCCTTTCCGGCTCCCTGCCTCTCGTCTCCCCCCACAGACACTGCACCTCTCCGGCTCCCTGGCTCCCGTCTCTCCCCACAGACACTGCCCCTCTCCGGCTCCCTGCCTCTCGTCTCTCCCCACAGACACTGCCCCTCCCCGGCTCCCTGCCTCCCGTCTCTCCCCACAGACACTGCCCCTCTCCAGCTCCCTCGCTCCCTTCTCTCCCCACAGACACTGCCCCACTCCGGCTCCCTGCCTCTCGTCTCTCCCCACAGACACTGCCCCTCCCCGGCTCCCTGCCTCTCGTCTCTCCCCACAGACACTGCCCCTCTCCGGCTCCCTGGCTCCCGTCTCTCCCCACAGACACTGCCCCTCTCCGGCTCCCTGGCTCCCGTCTCTCCCGACAGACACTGCCCCTCTCCGGCTCCCTGGCTCCCGTCTCTCCCCACAGACACCGCCCCTCTCCGGCTCCCTGCCTCTCGTCTCTCCCCACAGACACCGCCCCTCTCTGGCTCCCTGCCTCTCGACTCTCCCCACAGACACTGCCCCTCTCTGGCTCCCTGCCTCTCGTCTCTCTCCACAGACACTGCCCCTCTCCGGCTCCCTGCCTCTCATCTCTCCCCACAGACACTGCCCCTCTCTAGCTCCCTGCCTCTCGTCTCCCCCCACAGACACTGCCCCTCTCCGGCTCCCTGCCTCTCGTCTCCCCCCACAGACACTGCCCCTCTCCGGCTCCCTGGCTCCCGTCTCTCCCCACAGACACTGCCCCTCTCCGGCTCCCTGCCTCTCGTCTCTCCCCACAGACACTGCCCCTCCCCGGCTCCCTGCCTCCCGTCTCTCCCCACAGACACTGCCCCTCTCTAGCTCCCTCGCTCCCTTCTCTCCCCACAGACACTGCCCCACTCCGGCTCCCTGCCTCTCGTCTCTCCCCACAGACACTGCCCCTCCCCGGCTCCCTGCCTCTCGTCTCTCCCCACAGACACTGCCCCTCTCTAGCTCCCTGGCTCCCATCTCTCCCCACACACACTGCCCCTCTCTAGCTCCCTGGCTCTCGTCTCTCCCCACAGACACTGCCCCTCTCTAGCTCCCTGGCTACCGCCCCTCCCCACAGACACTGCCCCTCTCTAGCTCCCTGGCTCCCGTCCCTCCCCAAAGACACTGCCCCTCTCTAGTTCCCTGGCTCTCCTCTCTCCCCACAGACACTGCCCCTCTCTAGCTCCCTGCCTCTCGTCTCTCCCCACAGACACTGCCCCTCTCCGGGTCCCTGCCTCTCGACTCTCCCCACAGACACTGCCCCTCTCCGGCTCCCTGGCTCCCTTCTCTCCCCACAGACACTGCCCCTCTCTAGCTCCCTGGCTCTCGTCTCTCCCCACAGACACCGCCCCTCTCCGGCTCCCTGGCTCCCGTCTCTCCCCACAGACACTGCCCCTCTCTAGCTCCCTGGCTCCCGTCCCTCCCCACAGACACTGCCCCTCTCCGGCTCCCTGCCTCTCGTCTCTCCCCACAGACACTGCCCCTCTCTAGCTCCCTGGCGCCCTTCTCTCCCCACAGACAGCGCCCCTCTCCGGCTCCCTGGCTCCCATCTCTCACCACAGACACTGCCCCTCTCCGGCTCCCTGCCTCTCGTCTCTCCCCACAGACACTGCCCCTCTCTAGCTCCCTGCCTCCCGTCTCTCCCCACAGACACTGCCCCTCTCTAGCTCCCTGCCTCCCGTCTCTCCCCACAGACACTGCCCCTCTCTAGCTCCCTGGCTCCCGTCTCTCCCCACAGACACCGCCCCTCTCTAGCTCCCTGCCTCTCATCTCTCCCCACAGACACTGCCCCTCCCCGGCTCCCTGGCTCCCGTCTCTCCCCACAGACACTGCCCCTCTCCGGCTCCCTGGCTCCCGTCTCCCCCCACAGACACTGCCCCTCTCCGGCTCCCTGCCTCTCGTCTCTCCCCACAGACACTGTCCCTCTCCGGCTCCCTGGCTCCCGTCTCTCCCCACAGACACTGCCCCTCTCTAGCTCCCTGGCTCCCGTCTCCCCCCACAGACACCGCCCCTCTCCGGCTCCCTGGCTCCCGGCTCCCCCCACAGACACCGCCCCTCTCCGGCTCCCTGGCTCCCGTCTCCCCCGACAGACACTGCCCCTCTCCGGCTCCCTGGCTCCCGTCTCCCCCCACAGACACTGCCCCTCTCCGGCTCCCTGGCTCCCGTCTCTCCCCTCAGACACTGCCCCTCTCTAGCTCCCTGGCTCCCGTCTCCCCCCACAGACACTGCCCCTCTCTAGCTCCCTGGCTCCCGTCTCCCCCCACAGACACTGCCCCTCTCCGGCTCCCTGCCTCTCGTCTCTCCCCACAGACACTGCCCCTCTCCGGCTCCCGTCTCTCCCCACAGACACTGCCCCTCTCCGGCTCCCTGGCTCCCGTCTCTCCCCACAGACACTGCCCCTCTCCGGCTCCCTGGCTCATGTCTCTCCCCACAGACACTGCCCCTCTCCGGCTCCCTGGCTCCCGTCTCTCCCCACAGACACCGCCCCTCTCCGGCTCCCTGCCTCTCGTCTCTCCCCACGGACACTGCCCCTCTCCGGCTCCCTGCCTCTCGTCTCTCCCCACAAACACTGCCCCTCTCCGGCTCCCTGCCTCTCGTCTCTCCCCACAAACACTGCCCCTCTCCGGCTCCCTGCCTCTCGTCTCCCCCCACAGACACTGCCCCTCTCCGGCTCCCTGGCTCCCGTCTCTCCCCACAGACACTGCCCCTCTCCGGCTCCCTGCCTCCCGTCTCTCCCCACAGACACTGCCCCTCTCCAGCTCCCTCGCTCCCTTCTCTCCCCACAGACACTGCCCCACTCCGGCTCCCTGCCTCTCGTCTCTCCCCACAGACACTGCCCCTCCCCGGCTCCCTGCCTCTCGTCTCTCCCCACAGACACTGCCCCTCTCCGGCTCCCTGGCTCCCGTCTCTCCCCACAGACACTGCCCCTCTCCGGCTCCCTGGCTCCCGTCTCTCCCCACAGACACCGCCCCTCTCCGGCTCCCTGCCTCTCGTCTCTCCCCACAGACACCGCCCCTCTCTGGCTCCCTGCCTCTCGACTCTCCCCACAGACACTGCCCCTCTCTGGCTCCCTGCCTCTCGTCTCTCTCCACAGACACTGCCCCTCTCCGGCTCCCTGCCTCTCATCTCTCCCCACAGACACTGCCCCTCTCTAGCTCCCTGCCTCTCGTCTCCCCCCACAGACACCGCCCCTCTCTGGCTCCCTGCCTCTCGTCTCTCCCCACGGACACCGCCCCTCTCTGGCTCCCTGGCTCCCGTCTCTCCCCACGGACACCGCCCCTCTCCGGCTCCCTGCCTCTCGTCTCTCCCCACGGACACTGCCCCTCTCTGGCTCCCTGCCTCTCGTCTCTCCCCACAAACACTGCCCCTCTCCGGCTCCCTGCCTCTCGTCTCTCCCCACAGACACTGCCCCTCTCCGGCTCCCTGCCTCTCGTCTCTCCCCACAGACACTGCCCCTCTCCGGCTCCCTGCCTCTCGTCTCTCCCCACAGACACTGCCCCTCTCCGGCTCCCTGCCTCTCGTCTCTCCCCACAGACACTGCCCCTCTCCGGCTCCCTGGCTCCCGTCTCTCCCCACAGACACTGCCCCTCTCCGGCTCCCTGGCTCCCGTCTCTCTCCACAGACACCGCCCCTCTCCTGCTCCCTGCCTCTCGTCTCTCCCCACAGACACCGCCCCTCTCTGGCTCCCTGCCTCTCGTCTCTCCCCACAGACACTGCCCCTCTCCGGCTCCCTGGCTCATGTCTCTCCCCACAGACACTGCCCCTCTCCGGCTCCCTGGCTCCCGTCTCTCCCCACAGACACCGCCCCTCTCCGGCTCCCTGCCTCTCATCTCTCCCCACGGACACTGCCCCTCTCCGGCTCCCTGCCTCTCGTCTCTCCCCACAAACACTGCCCCTCTCCGGCTCCCTGCCTCTCGTCTCTCCCCACAAACACTGCCCCTCTCCGGCTCCCTGGCTCCCGTCTCTCCCCACAGACACTGCCCCTCTCTGGCTCCCTGCCTCTCGTCTCCCCCCACAGACACTGCCCCTCTCCGGCTCCCTGCCTCTCGTCTCTCCCCACAGACACTGCCCCTCTCCGGCTCCCTGCCTCTCGTCTCTCCCCACAGACACTGCCCCTCTCCGGCTCCCTGCCTCTCGTCTCTCCCCACAGACACTGCCCCTCTCCGGCTCCCTGGCTCCCGTCTCTCCCCACAGACACCGCCCCTCTCCGGCTCCCTGGCTCTCGTCTCTCCCCACAGACACCGCCCCTCTCCTGCTCCCTGCCTCTCGTCTCTCCCCACAGACACCGCCCCTCTCTGGCTCCCTGCCTCTCGACTCTCCCCACAGACACTGTCCCTCTCTGGCTCCCTGCCTCTCGACTCTCCCCACAGACACTGCCCCTCTCTAGCTCCCTCCCTCTCGTCTCTCCCCACAGACACTGCCCCTCTCCGGCTCCCTGCCTCTCATCTCTCCCCACAGACACTGCCCCTCTCTAGCTCCCTGCCTCTCGTCTCTCCCCACAGACACTGCCCCTTTCCGGCTCCCTGCCTCTCGTCTCCCCCCACAGACACTGCCCCTCTCCGGCTCCCTGGCTCCCGTCTCTCCCCACAGACACTGCCCCTCTCCGGCTCCCTGCCTCTCGTCTCCCCCCACAGACACTGCCCCTCTCCGGCTCCCTGCCTCTCGTCTCCCCCCACAGACACTGCCCCTCTCCGGCTCCCTGGCTCCCGTCTCTCCCCACAGACACTGCCCCTCTCCGGCTCCCTGCCTCTCGTCTCTCCCCACAGACACTGCCCCTCCCCGGCTCCCTGCCTCCCGTCTCTCCCCACAGACACTGCCCCTCTCTAGCTCCCTCGCTCCCTTCTCTCCCCACAGACACTGCCCCACTCCGGCTCCCTGCCTCTCGTCTCTCCCCACAGACACTGCCCCTCCCCGGCTCCCTGCCTCTCGTCTCTCCCCACAGACACTGCCCCTCTCTAGCTCCCTGGCTCCCATCTCTCCCCACACACACTGCCCCTCTCTAGCTCCCTGGCTCTCGTCTCTCCCCACAGACACTGCCCCTCTCTAGCTCCCTGGCTACCGCCCCTCCCCACAGACACTGCCCCTCTCTAGCTCCCTGGCTCCCGTCCCTCCCCAAAGACACTGCCCCTCTCTAGTTCCCTGGCTCTCCTCTCTCCCCACAGACACTGCCCCTCTCTAGCTCCCTGCCTCTCGTCTCTCCCCACAGACACTGCCCCTCTCCGGGTCCCTGCCTCTCGACTCTCCCCACAGACACTGCCCCTCTCCGGCTCCCTGGCTCCCTTCTCTCCCCACAGACACTGCCCCTCTCTAGCTCCCTGGCTCTCGTCTCTCCCCACAGACACCGCCCCTCTCCGGCTCCCTGGCTCCCGTCTCTCCCCACAGACACTGCCCCTCTCTAGCTCCCTGGCTCCCGTCCCTCCCCACAGACACTGCCCCTCTCCGGCTCCCTGCCTCTCGTCTCTCCCCACAGACACTGCCCCTCTCTAGCTCCCTGGCTCCCTTCTCTCCCCACAGACACCGCCCCTCTCCGGCTCCCTGGCTCCCATCTCTCACCACAGACACTGCCCCTCTCCGGCTCCCTGCCTCTCGTCTCTCCCCACAGACACTGCCCCTCTCTAGCTCCCTGCCTCCCGTCTCTCCCCACAGACACTGCCCCTCTCTAGCTCCCTGCCTCCCGTCTCTCCCCACAGACACTGCCCCTCTCTAGCTCCCTGGCTCCCGTCTCTCCCCACAGACACCGCCCCTCTCTAGCTCCCTGCCTCTCATCTCTCCCCACAGACACTGCCCCTCCCCGGCTCCCTGGCTCCCGTCTCTCCCCACAGACACTGCCCCTCTCCGGCTCCCTGGCTCCCGTCTCCCCCCACAGACACTGCCCCTCTCCGGCTCCCTGCCTCTCGTCTCTCCCCACAGACACTGTCCCTCTCCGGCTCCCTGGCTCCCGTCTCTCCCCACAGACACTGCCCCTCTCTAGCTCCCTGGCTCCCGTCTCCCCCCACAGACACCGCCCCTCTCCGGCTCCCTGGCTCCCGGCTCCCCCCACAGACACCGCCCCTCTCCGGCTCCCTGGCTCCCGTCTCCCCCCACAGACACTGCCCCTCTCCGGCTCCCTGGCTCCCGTCTCCCCCCACAGACACTGCCCCTCTCCGGCTCCCTGGCTCCCGTCTCTCCCCACAGACACTGCCCCTCTCTAGCTCCCTGGCTCCCGTCTCCCCCCACAGACACTGCCCCTCTCTAGCTCCCTGGCTCCCGTCTCCCCCCACAGACACTGCCCCTCTCCGGCTCCCTGCCTCTCGTCTCTCCCCACAGACACTGCCCCTCTCCGGCTCCCGTCTCTCCCCACAGACACTGCCCCTCTCCGGCTCCCTGGCTCCCGTCTCTCCCCACAGACACTGCCCCTCTCCGGCTCCCTGGCTCATGTCTCTCCCCACAGACACTGCCCCTCTCCGGCTCCCTGGCTCCCGTCTCTCCCCACAGACACTGCCCCTCTCCGGCTCCCTGGCTCCCGTCTCTCCCCACAGACACCGCCCCTCTCCGGCTCCCTGCCTCTCGTCTCTCCCCACAGACACCGCCCCTCTCCGGCTCCCTGCCTCTCGTCTCCCCCCACAGACACTGCCCCTCTCCGGCTCCCTGCCTCTCGTCTCTCCCCACAGACACTGCCCCTCTCCGGCTCCCTGGCTCCCGTCTCTCCCCACAGACACTGCCCCTCTCCGGCTCCCTGGCTCCCGTCTCTCCCCACAGACACTGCCCCTCTCCGGCTCCCTGGCTCCCGTCTCTCCCCACAGACACTGCCCCTCTCCGGCTCCCTGCCTCTCGTCTCTCCCCACAGACACTGCCCCTCTCCGGCTCCCTGGCTCCCGTCTCTCCCCACAGACACTGCCCCTCTCCGGCTCCCTGGCTCCCGTCTCTCCCCACAGACACTGCCCCTCTCCGGCTCCCTGGCTCCCGTCTCTCCCCACAGACACTGCCCCTCTCCGGCTCCCTGGCTCCCGTCTCTCCCCACAGACACTGCCCCACTCCGGCTCCCTGGCTCCCGTCTCTCCCCACAGACACTGCCCCTCTCCGGCTCCCTGGCTCCCGTCTCTCCCCACAGACACTGCCCCTTTCTAGCTCCCTGGCTCCCGTCTCTCCCCACAGACACTGCCCCTCTCCGGCTCCCTGGCTCCCGTCTCTCCCGACAGACACTGCCCCTCTCTGGCTCCCTGCCTCTCGTCTCTCCCCACAGACACTGCCCCTCTCCGGCTCCCTGCCTCTCGTCTCTCCCCACAGACACTGCCCCTCTCCGGCTCCCTGCCTCTCGTCTCTCCCCACAGACACTGCCCCACTCCGGCTCCCTGGCTCCCGTCTCTCCCCACAGACACTGCCCCTCTCCGGCTCCCTGGCTCCCGTCTCTCCCCACAGACACTGCCCCTTTCTAGCTCCCTGGCTCCCGTCTCTCCCCACAGACACTGCCCCTCTCCGGCTCCCTGGCTCCCGTCTCTCCCGACAGACACTGCCCCTCTCTGGCTCCCTGCCTCTCGTCTCTCCCCACAGACACTGCCCCTCTCCGGCTCCCTGCCTCTCGTCTCTCCCCACAGACACTGCCCCTCTCCGGCTCCCTGCCTCTCGTCTCTCCCCACAGACACTGCCCCTCTCCGGCTCCCTGCCTCTCGTCTCTCCCCACAGACACTGCCCCTCTCCGGCTCCCTGCCTCTCGTCTCTCCCCACAGACACTGCCCCTCTCCGGCTCCCTGGCTCCCGTCTCTCCCCACAGACACTGCCCCTCTCCGGCTCCCTGGCTCCCGTCTCTCCCCACAGACACTGCCCCTCTCCGGCTCCCTGGCTCCCGTCTCCCACCACAGACACCGCCCCTCTCCGGCTCCCTGCCTCTCGTCTCTTCCCACAGACACTGCCCCTCTCCGGCTCCCTTCCTCTCGTCTCTCCCCACAGACACCGCCCCTCTCCGGCTCCCTGCCTCCCGTCTCTCCCCACAGACACCGCCCCTCTCCGGCTCCCTGCCTCTCGTCTCTCCCCACAGACACTGCCCCTCTCCGGCTCCCTGCCTCTCGTCTCTCCCCACAGACACTGCCCCTCTCCGGCTCCCTGGCTCCCGTCTCTCCCCACAGACACTGCCCCTCTCCGGCTCCCTGGCTCCCGTCTCTCCCCACAGACACTCCCCTCTCCGGCTCCCTGGCTCCCGTCTCCCACCACAGACACCGCCCCTCTCCGGCTCCCTGGCTCCCGTCTCTCCCCACAGACACCGCCCCTCTCCGGCTCCCTGCCTCTCGTCTCTCCCCACAGACACTGCCCCTCTCCGGCTCCCTGCCTCTCGTCTCTCCCCACAGACACCGCCCCTCTCCGGCTCCCTGCCTCTCGTCTCTCCCCACAGACACCGCCCCTCTCCGGCTCCCTGGCTCCCGTCTCTCCCCACAGACACCGCCCCTCTCCGGCTCCCTGGCTCCCGTCTCCCCCCCAGACACTGCCCCTCTCCGGCTCCCTGGCTCCCGTCTCCCCCCACAGACACTGCCCCTCTCCGGCTCCCTGCCTCTCGTCTCTCCCCACAGACACTGCCCCTCTCCGGCTCCCTGGCTCCCGTCTCCCCCCACAGACACCGCCCCTCTCCGGCTCCCTGGCTCCCGTCTCCCCCCACAGACACCGCCCCTCTCCGGCTCCCTGCCTCTCGTCTCTCCCCACAGACACTGCCCCTCTCCGCCTCCCTGGCTCCCGTCTCTCCCCACAGACACTGTCCCTCTCCGGCTCCCTGGCTCCCGTCTCTCCCCACAGACACCGCCCCTCTCCGGCTCCCTGGCTCCCGTCTCCCCCCACAGACACTGCCCCTCTCCGGCTCCCTGCCTCTCGTCTCTTCCCACAGACACTGCCCCTCTCCGGCTCCCTGCCTCTCGTCTCTCCCCACAGACACCGCCCCTCTCCGGCTCCCTGCCTCCCGTCTCTCCCCACAGACACCGCCCCTCTCCGGCTCCCTGCCTCTCGTCTCTCCCCACAGACACCGCCCCTCTCTAGCTCCCTGCCTCTCGACTCTCCCCACAGACACTGCCCCTCTCTAGCTCCCTGCCTCTCGTCTCTCCCCACAGACACTGCCCCTCTCCGGCTCCCTGCCTCTCATCTCTCCCCACAGACACCGCCCCTCTCCGGCTCCCTGCCTCTCGTCTCTCCCCACAGACACCGCCCCTCTCCGGCTCCCTGGCTCCCGTCTCTCCCCACAGACACCGCCCCTCTCCGGCTCCCTGCCTCTCGTCTCTCCCCACAGACACTGCCCCTCTCCGGCTCCCTGCCTCTCGACTCTCCCCACAAACACTGCCCCTCTCCGGCTCCCTGGCTCCCGTCTCTCCCCACAGACACTGCCCCTGTCTAGCTCCCTGCCTCTCGACTCTCCCCACAAACACTGCCCCTCTCCGGCTCCCTGCCTCTCGACTCTCCCCACAAACACTGCCCCTCTCCGGCTCCCTGGCTCTCGTCTCTCCCCACAGAAACTGCCCCTCTCTGGCTCCCTGGCTCCCGTCTCTCCCCACAGACACTGCCCCTCTCTATCTCCCTGCCTCTCGTCTCTCCCCACAGACACTGCCCCTCTCCGGCTCCCTGCCTCTCGACTCTCCCCACAAACACTGCCCCTCTCCGGCTCCCTGGCTCTCGTCTCTCCCCACAGACACTGCCCCTCTCCGGCTCCCTGCCTCTCGTCTCTCCCCACAGACACTGCCCCTCTCTGGCTCCCTGCCTCTCGTCTCTCCCCACAAACACTGCCCCTCTCCGGCTCCCTGCCTCTCGTCTCTCCCCACAGACACTGCCCCTCTCCGGCTCCCTGCCTCTCGTCTCTCCCCACGGACACCGCCCCTCTCCGGCTCCCTGGCTCCCGTCTCTCCCCACGGACACCGCCCCTCTCCGGCTCCCTGCCTCTCGTCTCTCCCCACGGACACTGCCCCTCTCCGGCTCCCTGCCTCTCGTCTCTCCCCACAAACACTGCCCCTCTCCGGCTCCCTGCCTCTCGTCTCTCCCCACAAACACTGCCCCTCTCCGGCTCCCTGGCTCCCGTCTCTCCCCACAGACACTGCCCCTCTCCGGCTCCCTGCCTCTCGTCTCCCCCCACAGACACTGCTCCTCTCCGGCTCCCTGCCTCTCGTCTCTCCCCACAGACACTGCCCCTCTCCGGCTCCCTGCCTCTCGTCTCTCCCCACAGACACTGCCCCTCTCCGGCTCCCTGCCTCTCGTCTCTCCCCACAGACACTGCCCCTCTCTCGGCTCCCTGGCTCCCGTCTCTCCCCACAGACACTGCCCCTCTCCGGCTCCCTGGCTCCCGTCTCTCCCCACAGACACCGCCCCTCTCCGGCTCCCTGGCTCTCGTCTCTCCCCACAGACACCGCCCCTCTCCTGCTCCCTGCCTCTCGTCTCTCCCCACAGACACCGCCCCTCTCTGGCTCCCTGCCTCTCGACTCTCCCCACAGACACTGTCCCTCTCTGGCTCCCTGCCTCTCGACTCTCCCCACAGACACTGCCCCTCTCTAGCTCCCTGCCTCTCGTCTCTCCCCACAGACACTGCCCCTGTCCGGCTCCCTGCCTCTCGTCTCTCCCCACAGACACTGCCCCTCTCTAGCTCCCTGCCTCTCGTCTCTCCCCACAGACACTGCCCCTTTCCGGCTCCCTGCCTCTCGTCTCCCCCCACAGACACTGCCCCTCTCCGGCTCCCTGGCTCCCGTCTCTCCCCACAGACACTGCCCCTCTCCGGCTCCCTGCCTCTCGTCTCTCCCCAGAGACACTGCCCCTCCCCGGCTCCCTGCCTCCCGTCTCTCCCCACAGACACTGCCCCTCTCCGGCTCCCTGGCTCCAGTCTCTACCCACAGACACTGCCCCTCTCCGGCTCCCTGGCTCCCGTCTCTCCCCACAGACACTGCCCCTCTCCGGCTCCCTAGCTCCCGTCTCTCCCCACAGACACCGCCCCTCTCCGGCTCCCTGCCTCTCGTCTCTCCCCACAGACACCGCCCCTCTCTGGCTCCCTGCCTCTCGACTCTCCCCACAGACACTGCCCCTCTCTGGCTCCCTGCCTCTCGTCTCTCTCCACAGACACTGCCCCTCTCCGGCTCCCTGCCTCTCGTCTCTCCCCACAGACACTGCCCCTCTCTAGCTCCCTGCCTCTCGTCTCCCCCCACAGACACTGCCCCTGTCCGGCTCCCTGCCTCTCGTCTCCCCCCACAGACACTGCCCCTCTCCGGCTCCCTGGCTCCCGTCTCTCCCCACAGACACTGCCCCTCTCCGGCTCCCTGCCTCTCGTCTCTCCCCACAGACACTGCCCCTCCCCGGCTCCCTGCCTCCCGTCTCTCCCCACAGACACTGCCCCTCTCTAGCTCCCTCGCTCCCTTCTCTCCCCACAGACACTGCCCCACTCCGGCTCCCTGCCTCTCGTCTCTCCCCACAGACACTGCCCCTCCCCGGCTCCCTGCCTCTCGTCTCTCCCCACAGACACTCCCCCTCTCTAGCTCCCTGGCTACCGCCCCTCCCCACAGACACTGCCCCTCTCTAGCTCCCTGGCTCCCGTCCCTCCCCAAAGACACTGCCCCTCTCTAGTTCCCTGGCTCTCCTCTCTCCCCACAGACACTGCCAATCTCTAGCTCCCTGCCTCTCGTCTCTCCCCACAGACACTGCCCCTCTCCGGGTCCCTGCCTCTCGACTCTCCCCACAGACACTGCCCCTCTCCGGCTCCCTGGCTCCCTTCTCTCCCCACAGACACTGCCCCTCTCTAGCTCCCTGGCTCTCGTCTCTCCCCACAGACACCGCCCCTCTCCGGCTCCCTGGCTCCTGTCTCTCCCCACAGACACTGCCCCTCTCTAGCTCCCTGGCTCCCGTCCCTCCCCACAGACACTGCCCCTCTCCGGCTCCCTGCCTCTCGTCTCTCCCCACAGACACTGCCCCTCTCTAGCTCCCTGGCTCCCTTCTCTCCCCACAGACACCGCCCCTCTCCGGCTCCCTGGCTCCCATCTCTCACCACAGACACTACCCCTCTCCGGCTCCCTGCCTCTCGTCTCTCCCCACAGACACTGCCCCTCTCTAGCTCCCTGCCTCCCGTCTCTCCCCACAGACACTGCCCCTCTCTAGCTCCCTGCCTCCCGTCTCTCCCCACAGACACTGCCCCTCTCTAGCTCCCTGGCTCCCGTCTCTCCCCACAGACACCGCCCCTCTCTAGCTCCCTGCCTCTCATCTCTCCCCACAGACACTGCCCCTCCCCGGCTCCCTGGCTCCCGGCTCTCCCCACAGACACTGCCCCTCTCCGGCTCCCTGGCTCCCGTCTCCCCCCACAGACACTGCCCCTCTCCGGCTCCCTGCCTCTCGTCTCTCCCCACAGACACTGTCCCTCTCCGGCTCCCTGGCTCCCGTCTCTCCCCACAGACACTGCCCCTCTCTAGCTCCCTGGCTCCCGTCTCCCCCCACAGACACCGCCCCTCTCCGGCTCCCTGGCTCCCGGCTCCCCCCACAGACACCGCCCCTCTCCGGCTCCCTGGCTCCCGTCTCCCCCCACAGACACTGCCCCTCTCCGGCTCCCTGGCTCCCGTCTCCCCCCACAGACACTGCCCCTCTCCGGCTCCCTGGCTCCCGTCTCTCCCCACAGACACTGCCCCTCTCTAGCTCCCTGGCTCCCGTCTCCCCCCACAGACACTGCCCCTCTCTAGCTCCCTGGCTCCCGTCTCCCCCCACAGACACTGCCCCTCTCCGGCTCCCTGCCTCTCGTCTCTCCCCACAGACACTGCCCCTCTCCGGCTCCCGTCTCTCCCCACAGACACTGCCCCTCTCCGGCTCCCTGGCTCCCGTCTCTCCCCACAGACACTGCCCCTCTCCGGCTCCCTGGCTCATGTCTCTCCCCACAGACACTGCCCCTCTCCGGCTCCCTGGCTCCCGTCTCTCCCCACAGACACTGCCCCTCTCCGGCTCCCTGGCTCCCGTCTCTCCCCACAGACACCGCCCCTCTCCGGCTCCCTGCCTCTCGTCTCTCCCCACAGACACCGCCCCTCTCCGGCTCCCTGCCTCTCGTCTCCCCCCACAGACACTGCCCCTCTCCGGCTCCCTGCCTCTCGTCTCTCCCCACAGACACTGCACCTCTCCGGCTCCCTGCCTCTCGTCTCTCCCCACAGACACTGCCCCTCTCCGGCTCCCTGCCTCTCGTCTCTCCCCACAGACACGGCCCCTCTCCGGCTCCCTGCCTCTCGTCTCTCCCCACAGACACCGCCCCTCTCCGGCTCCCTGGCTCCCGTCTCTCCCCACAGACACCGCCCCTCTCCGGCTCCCTGGCTCCCGTCTCTCCCCACAGACACCGCCCCTCTCCGGCTCCCTGCCTCTCGTCTCTCCCCACAGACACCGCCCCTCTCCGGCTCCCTGCCTCTCGTCTCTCCCCACAGACACCGCCCCTCTCCGGCTCCCTGCCTCTCGTCTCACCCCACAGACACCGCCCCTCTCCGGCTCCCTGCCTCTCGTCTCTCCCCACAGACACTGCCCCTCTCCGGCTCCCTGGCTCCCGTCTCTCCCCACAGACACCGCCCCTCTCCGGCTCCCTGGCTCCCGTCTCTCCCCACAGACACCGCCCCTCTCCGGCTCCCTGCCTCTCGTCTCTCCCCACAGACACTGCCCCTCTCCGGCTCCCTGGCTCCCGTCTCCCCCCACAGACACTGCCCCTCTCCAGCTCCCTGGCTCCCGTCTCTCCCCACAGACACCGCCCCTCTCTAGCTCCCTGGCTCCCGTCTCTCCCCACAGACACCGCCCCTCTCCGGCTCCCTGCCTCTCGTCTCTCCCCACAGACACCGCCCCTCTCCGGGTCCCTGCCTCTCGTCTCCCCCCACAGACACCGCCCCTCTCCGGCTCCCTGCCTCTCGTCTCTCCCCACAGACACTGCCCCTCTCCGGCTCCCTGCCTCTCGTCTCTCCCCACAGACACTGCCCCTCTCCGGCTCCCTGCCTCTCGTCTCTCCCCACAGACACTGCCCCTCTCCGGCTCCCTGCCTCTCGTCTCTCCCCACAGACACCGCCCCTCTCCGGCTCCCTGGCTCCCGTCTCTCCCCACAGACACCGCCCCTCTCCGGCTCCCTGGCTCCCGTCTCTCCCCACAGACACCGCCCCTCTCCGGCTCCCTGCCTCTCGTCTCTCCCCACAGACACCGCCCCTCTCTGGCTCCCTGCCTCTCGACTCTCCCCACAGACACCGCCCCTCTCTGGCTCCCTGCCTCTCGACTCTCCCCACAGACACTGCCCCTCTCTAGCTCCCTGCCTCTCGACTCTCCCCACAGACACTGCCCCTCTCTAGCTCCCTGCCTCTCGTCTCTCCCCACAGACACTGCCCCTCTCCGGCTCCCTGCCTCTCATCTCTCCCCACAGACACTGCCCCTCTCTAGCTCCCTGCCTCTCGTCTCTCCCCACAGACACTGCCCCTCTCCGGCTCCCTGGCTCCCGTCTCTCCCCACAGACACTGCCCCTCTCCGGCTCCCTGGCTCCCGTCTCTCCCCACAGACACTGCCCCTCTCCGGCTCCCTGCCTCTCATCTCCCCCACAGACACTGCCCCTCCCCGGCTCCCTACCTCCCGTCTCTCCCCACAGACACTGCCCCTCTCCAGCTCCCTCGCTCCCTTCCCTCCCCACAGACACTGCCCCACTCCGGCTCCCTGCCTCTCGTCTCTCCCCACAGACACTGCCCCTCCCCAGCTCCCACCTCTCGTCTCTCCCCACAGACACCGCCCCTCTCTGGCTCCCTGCCTCTCGACTCTCCCCACAGACACTGCCCCTCTCTAGCTCCCTGCCTCTCGACTCTCCCCACAGACACTGCCCCTCTCTAGCTCCCTGCCTCTCATCTCTCCCCACAGACACTGCCCCTCTCTAGCTCCCTGCCTCTCGTCTCCCCCCACAGACACTGCCCCTCTCCGGCTCCCTGGCTCCCGTCTCTCCCCACAGACACTGCCCCTCTCCGGCTCCCTGCCTCTCGTCTCTCCCCACAGACACTGCCCCTCCCCGGCTCCCTGCCTCCCGTCTCTCCCCACAGACACTGCCCCTCTCTAGCTCCCTCGCTCCCTTCTCTCCCCACAGACACTGCCCCACTCCGGCTCCCTGCCTCTCGTCTCTCCCCACAGACACTGCCCCTCCCCGGCTCCCTGCCTCTCGTCTCTCCCCACAGACACTGCCCCTCTCTAGCTCCCTGGCTCCCATCTCTCCCCACAGACACTGCCCCTCTCTAGCTCCCTGGCTCTCGTCTCTCCCCACAGACACTGCCCCTCTCTAGCTCCCTGGCTCCCGCCCCTCCCCACAGACACTGCCCCTCTCTAGCTCCCTGGCTCCCGTCCCTCCCCACAGACACTGCCCCTCTCTAGTTCCCTGGCTCTCCTCTCTCCCCACAGACACTGCCCCTCTCTAGCTCCCTGCCTCTCGTCTCTCCCCACAGACACTGCCCCTCTCCGGCTCCCTGCCTCTCGTCTCTCCCCACAGACACTGCCCCTCTCTAGCTCCCTGGCTCTCGTCTCTCCCCACAGACACCGCCCCTCTCCGGCTCCCTGGCTCCCGTCCCTCCCCACAGACACTGCCCCTCTCCGGCTCCCTGCCTCTCGTCTCTCCCCACAGACACTGCCCCTCTCTAGCTCCCTGGCTCCCGTCTCTCCCCACAGACACTGCCCCTCTCTAGCTCCCTGCCTCCCGTCTCTCCCCACAGACACTGCCCCTCTCTGGCTCCCTGCCTCTCGTCTCTCCCCACAGACACTGCCCCTCTCCGGCTCCCTGGCTCCCGTCTCTCCCCACAGACACCGCTCCTCTCTAGCTCCCTGCCTCTCATCTCTCCCCACAGACACTGCCCCTCCCCGGCTCCCGTCTCTCCCCACAGACACTGCCCCTCCCCGGCTCCCTGGCTCCCGTCTAAACCCACAGACACTGCCCCTCTCCGGCTCCCTGGCTCCCGTCTCCCCCCACAGACACTGCCCCTCTCCGGCTCCCTGCCTCTCGTCTCTCCCCACAGACACTGTCCCTCTCCGGCTCCCTGGCTCCCGTCTCTCCCCACAGACACTGCCCCTCTCTAGCTCCCTGGCTCCCGTCTCCCCCCACAGACACCGCCCCTCTCCGGCTCCCTGGCTCCCGGCTCCCCCCACAGACACCGCCCCTCTCCGGCTCCCTGGCTCCCGTCTCCCCCCACAGACACTGCCCCTCTCCGGCTCCCTGGATCCCGTCTCCGCCCACAGACACTGCCCCTCTCTGGCTCCCTGCCTCTCGTCTCTCCCCACAGACACTGCCCCTCTCCAGCTCCCTGCCTCTCGTCTCCCCCCACAGACACTGCCCCTCTCCGGCTCCCTGGCTCCCGTCTCTCCCCACAGACACTGCCCCTCCCCGGCTCCCTGCCTCCCGTCTCTCCCCACAGACACTGCCCCTCCTAGCTCCCTCGCTCCCTTCTCTCCCCACAGACACTGCCCCACTCCGGCTCCCTGCCTCTCGTCTCTCCCCACAGACACTGCCCCTCCCCGGCTCCCTGCCTCTCGTCTCTCCCCACAGACACTGCCCCTCTCTAGCTCCCTGGCTCCCATCTCTCCCCACCGACACTGCCCCTCTCTAGCTCCCTGGCTCTCGTCTCTCCCCACAGACACTGCCCCTCTCTAGCTCCCTGGCTCCCGCCCCTCCCCACAGACACTGCCCCTCTCTAGCTCCCTGGCTCCCGTCCCTCCCCACAGACACTGCCCCTCTCTAGTTCCCTGGCTCTCCTCTCTCCCCACAGACACTGCCCCTCTCTAGCTCCCTGCCTCTCGTCTCTCCCCACAGACACTGCCCCTCTCCGGCTCCCTGCCTCTCGTCTCTTCCCACAGACACTGCCCCTGTCTAGCTCCCTGGCTCCCTTCTCTCCCCACAGACACTGCCCCTCTCCGGCTCCCTGCCTCTCGTCTCTTCCCACAGACACTGCCCCTCTCTAGCTCCCTGGCTCCCTTCTCTCCCCACAGACACCGCCCCTCTCCGGCTCCCTGGCTCCCATCTCTCACCACAGACACTGCCCCTCTCCGGCTCCCTGCCTCTCGTCTCTCCCCACAGACACTGCCCCTCTCTAGCTCCCTGCCTCCCGTCTCTCCCCACAGACACTGCCCCTCTCTAGCTCCCTGCCTCTCGTCTCTCCCCACAGACACTGCCCCTCTCCGGCTCCCTGGCTCCCGTCTCTCCCCACAGACACCGCCCCTCTCTAGCTCCCTGCCTCTCATCTCTCCCCACAGACACTGCCCCTCCCCGGCTCCCTGGCTCCCGTCTCTCCCCACAGACACTGCCCCTCTCCGGCTCCCTGGCTCCCGTCTCCCCCCACAGACACTGCCCCTCTCCGGCTCCCTGCCTCTCGTCTCTCCCCACAGACACTGTCCCTCTCTGGCTCCCTGGCTCCCGTCTCTCCCCACAGACACTGCCCCTCTCTAGCTCCCTGGCTCCCGTCTCCCCCCACAGACACCGCCCCTCTCCGGCTCCCTGGCTCCTGTCTCCCCCCACAGACACTGCCCCTCTCCGGCTCCCTGGCTCCCGTCTCCCCCCACAGACACTGCCCCTCTCCGGCTCCCTGGCTCCCGTCTCCCCCCACAGACACTGCCCCTCTCCGGCTCCCTGGCTCCCGTCTCTCCCCACAGACACTGCCCCTCTCTAGCTCCCTGGCTCCCGTCTCCCCCCACAGACACTGCCCCTCTCTAGCTCCCTGGCTCCCGTCTCCCCCCACAGACACTGCCCCTCTCCGGCTCCCTGGCTCCCGTCTCTCCCCACAGACACTGCCCCTCTCTAGCTCCCTGGCTCCCGTCTCCCCCCACAGACACTGCCCCTCTCTAGCTCCCTGCCTCCCGTCTCCCCCCACAGACACTGCCCCTCTCTAGCTCCCTGGCTTCCGTCTCTCCCCACAGACACCGCCCCTGTCTAGCTCCCTGCCTCTCATCTCTCCCCACAGACACCGCCCCTCTCTAGCTCCCTGCCTCTCGACTCTCCCCACAGACACCGCCCCTCTCTAGCTCCCTGGCTTCCGTCTCTCCCCACAGACACTGCCCCTCTCCGGCTCCCTGCCTCTCGTCTCTCCCCACAGACACCGCCCCAGTCTAGCTCCCTGCCTCTCGACTCTCCCCACAGACACTTCCCCTCTCCGGCTCCCTGCCTCTCGTCTCTCCCCACAGACACCGCCCCTCTCCGGCTCCCTGGCTCCCGTCTCTCCCCACAGACACTGCCCCTCCCTAGATCCCTGGCTCCCGTCTCTCCCCACAGACACTGCCCCTCTCCGGCGCCCTGCCTCCCGTCTCTCCCCACAGACACCGCCCCTCTCCGGCTCCCTGCCTCTCGACTCTCCCCACAGACACTGCCCCTCTCTAGCTCCCTGCCTCTCGACTCTCCCCACAGACACCGCCCCTCTCCGGCTCCCTGCCTCCCGTCTCTCCCCACAGACACTGCCCCTCTCTAGCTCCCTGCCTCTCGTCTCTCCCCACAGACACTGCCCCTCTCCGGCTCCCTGGCTCCCGTCTCTCCCCACAGACACCGCCCCTCTCTAGCTCCCTGCCTCTCATCTCTCCCCACAGACACTGCCCCTCCCCGGCTCCCTGGCTCCCGTCTCTCCCCACAGACACTGCCCCTCTCCGGCTCCCTGGCTCCCGTCTCCCCCCACAGACACTGCCCCTCTCCGGCTCCCTGCCTCTCGTCTCTCCCCACAGACACTGTCCCTCTCCGGCTCCCTGGCTCCCGTCTCTCCCCACAGACACTGCCCCTCTCTAGCTCCCTGGCTCCCGTCTCCCCCCACAGACACCGCCCCTCTCCGGCTCCCTGGCTCCCGGCTCCCCCCACAGACACTGCCCCTCTCCGGCTCCCTGGCTCCCGTCTCCCCCCACAGACACTGCCCCTCTCCGGCTCCCTGGCTCCCGTCTCCCCCCACAGACACTGCCCCTCTCCGGCTCCCTGGCTCCCGTCTCTCCCCACAGACACTGCCCCTCTCTAGCTCCCTGGCTCCCGTCTCCCCCCACAGACACTGCCCCTCTCCGGCTCCCTGGCTCCCGTCTCTCCCCACAGACACTGCCCCTCTCTAGCTCCCTGGCTCCCGTCTCCCCCCACAGACACTGCCCCTCTCTAGCTCCCTGGCTCCCGTCTCCCCCCACAGACACTGCCCCTCTCTAGCTCCCTGGCTTCCGTCTCTCCCCACAGACACTGCCCCTCTCCGGCTCCCTGCCTCTCGTCTCTCCCCACAGACACCGCCCCAGTCTAGCTCCCTGCCTCTCGACTCTCCCCACAGACACTTCCCCTCTCCGGCTCCCTGCCTCTCGTCTCTCCCCACAGACACCGCCCCTCTCCGGCTCCCTGGCTCCCGTCTCTCCCCACAGACACTGCCCCTCCCTAGATCCCTGGCTCCCGTCTCTCCCCACAGACACTGCCCCTCTCCGGCGCCCTGCCTCCCGTCTCTCCCCACAGACACCGCCCCTCTCCGGCTCCCTGCCTCTCGACTCTCCCCACAGACACCGCCCCTCTCCTGCTCCCTGCCTCTCGACTCTCCCCACAGACACTGTCCCTCTCCGGCTCCCTGGCTCCCGTCTCTCCCCACAGACACTGCCCCTCCCCGGCTCCCTGGTTCCCGTCTCTCCCCACAGACACTGCCTCTCTCTGGCTCCCTGCCTCTCGACTCTCCCCACTGACACTGTCCCTCTCCGGCTCCCTGCCTCTCGTCTCCCCCCACAGACACTGCCCCTCTCCGGCTCCCTGGCTCCCGTCTCTCCCCACAGACACTGCCCCTCTCCGGCTCCCTGCCTCTCGTCTCTCCCCACAGACACTGCCCCTCCCCGGCTCCCTGCCTCCCGTCTCTCCCCACAGACACTGCCCCTCTCTAGCTCCCTCGCTCCCTTCTCTCCCCACAGACACTGCCCCACTCCGGCTCCCTGCCTCTCGTCTCTCCCCACAGACACTGCCCCTCCCCGGCTCCCTGCCTCTCGTCTCTCCCCACAGACACTGCCCCTCTCTAGCTCCCTGGCTCCCATCTCTCCCCACAGACACTGCCCCTCTCTAGCTCCCTGGCTCTCGTCTCTCCCCACAGACACTGCCCCTCTCTAGCTCCCTGGCTCCCGCCCCTCCCCACAGACACTGCCCCTCTCTAGCTCCCTGGCTCCCGTCCCTCCCCACAGACACTGCCCCTCTCTAGTTCCCTGGCTCTCCTCTCTCCCCACAGACACTGCCCCTCTCTAGCTCCCTGCCTCTCGTCTCTCCCCACAGACACTGCCCCTCTCCGGCTCCCTGCCTCTCGTCTCTCCCCACAGACACTGCCCCTCTCTAGCTCCCTGGCTCTCGTCTCTCCCCACAGACACCGCCCCTCTCCGGCTCCCTGGCTCCCGTCCCTCCCCACAGACACTGCCCCTCTCCGGCTCCCTGCCTCTCGTCTCTCCCCACAGACACTGCCCCTCTCTAGCTCCCTGGCTCCCGTCTCTCCCCACAGACACTGCCCCTCTCTAGCTCCCTGCCTCCCGTCTCTCCCCACAGACACTGCCCCTCTCTGGCTCCCTGCCTCTCGTCTCTCCCCACAGACACTGCCCCTCTCCGGCTCCCTGGCTCCCGTCTCTCCCCCACAGACACCGCTCCTCTCTAGCTCCCTGCCTCTCATCTCTCCCCACAGACACTGCCCCTCCCCGGCTCCCGTCTCTCCCCACAGACACTGCCCCTCCCCGGCTCCCTGGCTCCCGTCTAAACCCACAGACACTGCCCCTCTCCGGCTCCCTGGCTCCCGTCTCCCCCCACAGACACTGCCCCTCTCCGGCTCCCTGCCTCTCGTCTCTCCCCACAGACACTGTCCCTCTCCGGCTCCCTGGCTCCCGTCTCTCCCCACAGACACTGCCCCTCTCTAGCTCCCTGGCTCCCGTCTCCCCCCACAGACACCGCCCCTCTCCGGCTCCCTGGCTCCCGGCTCCCCCCACAGACACCGCCCCTCTCCGGCTCCCTGGCTCCCGTCTCCCCCCACAGACACTGCCCCTCTCCGGCTCCCTGGATCCCGTCTCCCCCCACAGACACTGCCCCTCTCTGGCTCCCTGCCTCTCGTCTCTCCCCACAGACACTGCCCCTCTCCAGCTCCCTGCCTCTCGTCTCCCCCCACAGACACTGCCCCTCTCCGGCTCCCTGGCTCCCGTCTCTCCCCACAGACACTGCCCCTCCCCGGCTCCCTGCCTCCCGTCTCTCCCCACAGACACTGCCCCTCTCTAGCTCCCTCGCTCCCTTCTCTCCCCACAGACACTGCCCCACTCCGGCTCCCTGCCTCTCGTCTCTCCCCACAGACACTGCCCCTCCCCGGCTCCCTGCCTCTCGTCTCTCCCCACAGACACTGCCCCTCTCTAGCTCCCTGGCTCCCATCTCTCCCCACCGACACTGCCCCTCTCTAGCTCCCTGGCTCTCGTCTCTCCCCACAGACACTGCCCCTCTCTAGCTCCCTGGCTCCCGCCCCTCCCCACAGACACTGCCCCTCTCTAGCTCCCTGGCTCCCGTCCCTCCCCACAGACACTGCCCCTCTCTAGTTCCCTGGCTCTCCTCTCTCCCCACAGACACTGCCCCTCTCTAGCTCCCTGCCTCTCGTCTCTCCCCACAGACACTGCCCCTCTCCGGCTCCCTGCCTCTCGTCTCTTCCCACAGACACTGCCCCTGTCTAGCTCCCTGGCTCCCTTCTCTCCCCACAGACACTGCCCCTCTCCGGCTCCCTGCCTCTCGTCTCTTCCCACAGACACTGCCCCTCTCTAGCTCCCTGGCTCCCTTCTCTCCCCACAGACACCGCCCCTCTCCGGCTCCCTGGCTCCCATCTCTCACCACAGACACTGCCCCTCTCCGGCTCCCTGCCTCTCGTCTCTCCCCACAGACACTGCCCCTCTCTAGCTCCCTGCCTCCCGTCTCTCCCCACAGACACTGCCCCTCTCTAGCTCCCTGCCTCTCGTCTCTCCCCACAGACACTGCCCCTCTCCGGCTCCCTGGCTCCCGTCTCTCCCCACAGACACCGCCCCTCTCTAGCTCCCTGCCTCTCATCTCTCCCCACAGACACTGCCCCTCCCCGGCTCCCTGGCTCCCGTCTCTCCCCACAGACACTGCCCCTCTCCGGCTCCCTGGCTCCCGTCTCCCCCCACAGACACTGCCCCTCTCCGGCTCCCTGCCTCTCGTCTCTCCCCACAGACACTGTCCCTCTCCGGCTCCCTGGCTCCCGTCTCTCCCCACAGACACTGCCCCTCTCTAGCTCCCTGGCTCCCGTCTCCCCCCACAGACACCGCCCCTCTCCGGCTCCCTGGCTCCTGTCTCCCCCCACAGACACTGCCCCTCTCCGGCTCCCTGGCTCCCGTCTCCCCCCACAGACACTGCCCCTCTCCGGCTCCCTGGCTCCCGTCTCCCCCCACAGACACTGCCCCTCTCCGGCTCCCTGGCTCCCGTCTCTCCCCACAGACACTGCCCCTCTCTAGCTCCCTGGCTCCCGTCTCCCCCCACAGACACTGCCCCTCTCTAGCTCCCTGGCTCCCGTCTCCCCCCACAGACACTGCCCCTCTCCGGCTCCCTGGCTCCCGTCTC
Source organism: Chelydra serpentina (assembly GCA_037349315.1). Lineage (NCBI taxonomy): Eukaryota > Metazoa > Chordata > Testudines > Chelydridae > Chelydra > Chelydra serpentina. Next base: position 79,967 of record JBAIAC010000298.1, read on the forward strand.
TCCCCACAGACACTGCCCCTCTCTAGCTCCCTGGCTCCCGTCTCCCCCCACAGACACTGCCCCTCTCTAGCTCCCTGCCTCCCGTCTCCCCCCACAGACACTGCCCCTCTCTAGCTCCCTGGCTTCCGTCTCTCCCCACAGACACCGCCCCTGTCTAGCTCCCTGCCTCTCATCTCTCCCCACAGACACCGCCCCTCTCTAGCTCCCTGCCTCTCGACTCTCCCCACAGACACCGCCCCTCTCTAGCTCCCTGGCTTCCGTCTCTCCCCACAGACACTGCCCCTCTCCGGCTCCCTGCCTCTCGTCTCTCCCCACAGACACCGCCCCAGTCTAGCTCCCTGCCTCTCGACTCTCCCCACAGACACTTCCCCTCTCCGGCTCCCTGCCTCTCGTCTCTCCCCACAGACACCGCCCCTCTCCGGCTCCCTGGCTCCCGTCTCTCCCCACAGACACTGCCCCTCCCTAGATCCCTGGCTCCCGTCTCTCCCCACAGACACTGCCCCTCTCCGGCGCCCTGCCTCCCGTCTCTCCCCACAGACACCGCCCCTCTCCGGCTCCCTGCCTCTCGACTCTCCCCACAGACACTGCCCCTCTCTAGCTCCCTGCCTCTCGACTCTCCCCACAGACACCGCCCCTCTCCGGCTCCCTGCCTCCCGTCTCTCCCCACAGACACTGCCCCTCTCTAGCTCCCTGCCTCTCGTCTCTCCCCACAGACACTGCCCCTCTCCGGCTCCCTGGCTCCCGTCTCTCCCCACAGACACCGCCCCTCTCTAGCTCCCTGCCTCTCATCTCTCCCCACAGACACTGCCCCTCCCCGGCTCCCTGGCTCCCGTCTCTCCCCACAGACACTGCCCCTCTCCGGCTCCCTGGCTCCCGTCTCCCCCCACAGACACTGCCCCTCTCCGGCTCCCTGCCTCTCGTCTCTCCCCACAGACACTGTCCCTCTCCGGCTCCCTGGCTCCCGTCTCTCCCCACAGACACTGCCCCTCTCTAGCTCCCTGGCTCCCGTCTCCCCCCACAGACACCGCCCCTCTCCGGCTCCCTGGCTCCCGGCTCCCCCCACAGACACTGCCCCTCTCCGGCTCCCTGGCTCCCGTCTCCCCCCACAGACACTGCCCCTCTCCGGCTCCCTGGCTCCCGTCTCCCCCCACAGACACTGCCCCTCTCCGGCTCCCTGGCTCCCGTCTCTCCCCACAGACACTGCCCCTCTCTAGCTCCCTGGCTCCCGTCTCCCCCCACAGACACTGCCCCTCTCCGGCTCCCTGGCTCCCGTCTCTCCCCACAGACACTGCCCCTCTCTAGCTCCCTGGCTCCCGTCTCCCCCCACAGACACTGCCCCTCTCTAGCTCCCTGGCTCCCGTCTCCCCCCACAGACACTGCCCCTCTCTAGCTCCCTGGCTTCCGTCTCTCCCCACAGACACTGCCCCTCTCCGGCTCCCTGCCTCTCGTCTCTCCCCACAGACACCGCCCCAGTCTAGCTCCCTGCCTCTCGACTCTCCCCACAGGCACTTCCCCTCTCCGGCTCCCTGCCTCTCGTCTCTCCCCACAGACACCGCCCCTCTCCGGCTCCCTGGCTCCCGTCTCTCCCCACAGACACTGCCCCTCCCTAGATCCCTGGCTCCCGTCTCTCCCCACAGACACTGCCCCTCTCCGGCGCCCTGCCTCCCGTCTCTCCCCACAGACACCGCCCCTCTCCGGCTCCCTGCCTCTCGACTCTCCCCACAGACACCGCCCCTCTCCTGCTCCCTGCCTCTCGACTCTCCCCACAGACACTGTCCCTCTCCGGCTCCCTGGCTCCCGTCTCTCCCCACAGACACTGCCCCTCCCCGGCTCCCTGGTTCCCGTCTCTCCCCACAGACACTGCCTCTCTCTGGCTCCCTGCCTCTCGACTCTCCCCACTGACACTGTCCCTCTCCGGCTCCCTGGCTCCCGTCTCTCCCCACAGACACCGCCCCTCCCCGGCTCCCTGGCTCCCGTCTCTCCCCACAGACACTGCCTCTCTCCGGCTCCCCGGCTCCCGTCTCTCCCCACAGACACTGCCCCTCTCCGGCTCCCTGCCTCTCGACTCTCCCCACAGACACCGCCCCTCTCCGGCTCCCTGCCTCTCGTCTCTCCCCACAGACACCGCCCCTCTCTAGCTCCCTGCCTCTCGACTCTCCCCACAGACACCGCCCCTCTCTAGCTCCCTGCCTCTCGTCTCTCCCCACAGACACTGCCCCTCTCCGGCTCCCTGCCTCTCGTCTCTCCCCACAGACACCGCCCCTCTCTAGCTCCCTGCCTCTCGTCTCTCCCCACAGACACTGCCCCTCTCCAGCTCCCTGCCTCTCGTCTCTCCCCACAGACACTGCCCCTCTCCAGCTCCCTGCCTCTCGTCTCTCCCCACAGACACTGCCCCTCTCTAGCTCCCTGCCTCTCGACTCTCCCCAAAGACACCGCCCCTCTCCGGCTCCCTGGCTCCCGTCTCTCCCCACAGACACTGCCCCTCTCCGGCTCCCTGCCTCTCATCTCTCCCCACAGACACTGCCCCTCTCTAGCTCCCTGCCTCTCGTCTCTCCCCACAGACACTACCCCTCTCCGGCTCCCTGCCTCTCGTCTCCCCCCACAGACACTGCCCCTCTCCGGCTCCCTGCCTCTCGTCTCTCCCCACAGACACTGCCCCTCTCTAGCTCCCTGCCTCTCGTCTCTCCCCACAGACACCGCCCCTCTCCGGCTCCCTGCCTCTCGACTCTCCCCACAGACACCGCCCCTCTCCGGCTCCCTGCCTCTCGTCTCTCCCCACAGACACCGCCCCTCTCTAGCTCCCTGCCTCTCGAATCTCCCCACAGACACCGCCCCTCTCTAGCTCCCTGCCTCTCGACACTCCCCACAGACACCGCCCCTCTCTAGCTCCCTGCCTCTCGACTCTCCCCACAGACACCGCCCCTCTCTAGCTCCCTGCCTCTCGTCTCTCCCCACAGACACTGCCCCTCTCCGGCTCCCTGCCTCTCGTCTCTCCCCACAGACACTGCCCCTCTCCGGCTCCCTGCCTCTCGTCTCTCCCCACAGACACTGCCCCTCTCCGGCTCCCTGCCTCTCGTCTCTCCCCACAGACACTGCCCCTCTCCGGCTCCCTGCCTCTCGTCTCTCCCCACAGACACTGCCCCTCTCCGGCTCCCTGCCTCTCGTCTCTCCCCACAGACACTGCCCCTCTCCGGCTCCCTGCCTCTCGTCTCTCCCCACAGACACTGCCCCTCTCTAGCTCCCTGGCTCCCGTCTCCCCCCACAGACACTGCCCCTCCCTGGCTCCCTGGCTTCCGTCTCTCCCCACAGACACTGCCCCTCTCCGGCTCCCTGCCTCTCGTCTCTCCCCACAGACACCGCCCCTGTCTAGCTCCCTGCCTCTCATCTCTCCCCACAGACACCGCCCCTCTCTAGCTCCCTGCCTCTCGACTCTCCCCACAGACACCGCCCCTCTCTAGCTCCCTGGCTTCCGTCTCTCCCCACAGACACTGCCCCTCTCCGGCTCCCTGCCTCTCGTCTCTCCCCACAGACACCGCCCCAGTCCAGCTCCCTGCCTCTCGACTCTCCCCACAGACACTTCCCCTCTCCGGCTCCCTGCCTCTCGTCTCTCCCCACACACACCGCCCCTCTCCGGCTCCCTGGCTCCCGTCTCTCCCCACAGACACTGCCCCTCCCTAGATCCCTGGCTCCCGTCTCTCCCCACAGACACTGCCCCTCTCCGGCGCCCTGCCTCCCGTCTCTCCCCACAGACACCGCCCCTCTCCGGCTCCCTGCCTCTCGACTCTCCCCACAGACACTGCCCCTCTCTAGCTCCCTGCCTCTCGACTCTCCCCACAGACACCGCCCCTCTCCTGCTCCCTGCCTCTCGACTCTCCCCACAGACACTGTCCCTCTCCGGCTCCCTGGCTCCCGTCTCTCCCCACAGACACTGCCCCTCCCCGGCTCCCTGGTT
>JBAIAC010000299.1:0-27500 GCA_037349315.1 Chelydra serpentina
CCCCGTCCCGGCCCCGATTCCCCAGCACCGTCTCCAGCTCGGCCCCAATCCCCTGTCTTGGCCCCCGATTCCCCAGCACCGTCTCCAGCTTGGCCCCAATCCCCCGTCTTGGCCCCCGATTCCCCAGCACCGTCTCCAGCTCGGCCCCAATCCCCCGTCCTGGCCCCCAGTTCCCCAGCACCAATACCACCAGCTCTGTCTCCAGCTCGGGTAGGGCCCCGATCCCCCGTCCCGGCCCCCAATTCCCCAGCACCGTCTCCAGCTCGGCCCCAATCCCCCGTCCTGGCCCCCAGTTCCCCAGCACCAATACCACCAGCTCCGTCTCCAGCTCGGGTAGGGCCCCAATCCCCCGTCCTGGCCCCCAGTTCCCCAGCACCAATACCACCAGCTCCGTCTCCAGCTCGGGTAGGGCCCCAATCCCCCGTCCCGGCCCCCGATTCCCCAGCACCGTCTCCAGCTCGGCCCCAATCCCCCGTCCTGGCCCCCAGTTCCCCAGCACCAATACCACCAGCTCCGTCTCCAGCTCGGGTAGGGCCCCAATCCCCCGTCCTGGCCCCAGTTCCCCAGCACCAATACCACCAGCTCCGTCTCCAGCTCGGGTAGGGCCCCAATCCCCCGTCCCGGCCCCCGATTCCCCAGCTCGGGTAAGGCCTCGATTCCCTGTCCCGGCCCCCGATTCCCCAGCTCGGGTAAGGCCTCGATTCCCTGTCCCGGCCCCCGATTCCCCAGCACTGTCTCCAGCTCGGCCCCGATCCCCCGTCCCAGCCCCCGATTCCCCAGCTCGGGTATGGCCCCGATCCCCTGTCCCGGCCCCCAGTCCCTTAGCACCAGTACCACCAGCTCCATCTCCAGCTTGTGTGCAGCCCCCCGTGTCCGGCCTGTGATCCCCCAGCACCAGTGTGACAGGATCCCCGGGTAGCAGCCTGGGCTGGGGGACCGCTGTGCCCCCCTGACTCTCCAGCCTGGGCTGGGGGACCGCTGTGCCCCCCTGACTCTCCAGCCTGGGCTGTCCTCACAATGTTTTGCTAGTGACCAGCAGCAAACCCCTCCAGGCGCTGCTATCACTCAACACAGCAGCACATGGAGCCACACACCCAGCTAGGCTGCATGAATGCTCGCCGAGCCACTCATGGATCACGCAGGGAAGGGCACCGGCCAAATCCCCCCCAGCTCCCAGCCTGGTACCTCAGGCATATCCCGGCCTGCGCCGCCCAAGACGAGCAGTGCAAATGTATTAATTGGTTCACCACTTCATCCGTGGAACGTGCACATACACCAGCCTTTGCACACCTGAGCAGATTCACCACACACGTCAGGCAAACTCGCTGGTACAGAGAAACAGTAAAACAAGTTTATCGACTACAAACGATAGATTTTAAGTGATGGGCAAAAGTCAGAGTTCGTTACCAACGAGAACAAAATAAGCGCCCAAGCTAATCTTAACCTGTAAGACACTAGGCAGTATTTAGATCAGGGGTCTCAAACACGCAGCCCGCGGAGTTATTTCCTACGGCCCGCCATAGCTGCCAACTCCACCGGCAGCCAAGCTCCAAACATTACTGTTTATATTTTATTAAAACCCTCTTTGCATTACAGTTTTTAAAGAGTTAATACATTGACTATTAATAGAACACTCTATTACTCTTCGTTTGTTTCATTTTTGACTATACGTTTGTATCATTGTATGAAAAGGTTTCAGTGAAGCGGCCCTCAGGCCAATGTACTAGTTCTCATGTGGCCCTCGTGGTGATTTGAGTTTGAGATCCCTGCTTTAGATCAAGCAGTTTCCTCAACCCACTGGATGTTACAATTCATAATACCCAGGTTGAAACCTGGGCCAGTCTCCTCTGGTGGAGTCTTCAGTCTTCTGAGCGTCCTTGTTGCTTTCAGCGTAGGTGGGGGCAGGAGAAGGGCCCAGCATGGGGCCCCTGTTCTGTTTTATACCCTTAGTCCATGTGCTTGGGGAACACGAGTCCAGGCAGGTCTAGGGGCATTGCTGAGTCCCCAGGTAAGGTTGAGCAATTCCCCTGGTGTGGCCTCATGCAGGTGAGTCATTGCATCGTAGCTCCCTGGCTGGCCAATGGCTGCTGATGGTTGACCGACACCCGCCGGGCGTTGGTTATCCCCCTGGTTATTGTCTCTGGGGAGCTAGTGTCTGGGCGCTTCCCAAACCCACAGCGTATTTTAGTGACAATCGTACAACACAATTCTCAGAACTTCGTATGCATTAGTGATAGAACCGTGGGTTTCAGCAAATCAGAATCTTTCCCATGATGCCTCACAAGGCCTGCTTTATGTGCAATATCACGATTATATACCAGTGTTGAATATGGGGGTCCCCAGGCCCACCCCTGGGGGGTAGTGTCACAATTGGTACCACCAGCTCCGTCTCCAGCGTGGGTATGGTCCCGACTCCCTGCCCCAGCCCTGGTACGGCTCCTGGCCCACCGGCACTGCCAGCTTCATCTCATGCTCCGGGACGGCCTCCATGTCCTCCAGCCCCCAGCACTGACCCATCTTCTCCGCCCCATCCTGACAGCCTCTTTCTCCCCCCACAGGCGGCTCCAGCGGCTCTTCCAATGACAACCGCAACTACCGCTACAGCAACCGCTACTACGCCAGCACGGTCGCCGCCCACACCGACTGCGAGATGCAGAGCCCCCAGGTACGGCCCCCTTCCCCCCACACCGACTGCGAGATGCAGAGCCCCCAGGTACGGTCCCCTTTCCCCCCACACCGACTGCGAGATGCAGAGCCCCCAGGTACAGCCCCCTTCCCCCCACACCGACTGCGAGACGCAGAGCCCCCGGGTACGGCCCCCTTCCCCCCACACCGACTGCGAGACGCAGAGCCCCCGGGTACGGCCCCCTTCCCCCCACACCGACTGCGAGACGCAGAGCCCCCGGGTACGGCCCCCTTCCCCCCACACCGACTGCGAGACGCAGAGCCCCCGGGTACGGCCCCCTAGCCCCCCACACCGACTGCGAGACGCAGAGCCCCCGGGTACGGCCCCCTAGCCCCCCACACCGACTGCGAGACGCAGAGCCCCCGGGTACGGCCCCCTAGCCCCCCACACCGACTGCGAGACGCAGAGCCCCCGGGTACGGCCCCCTTGCCCCCACACCGACTGCGAGACGCAGAGCCCCCGGGTACGGCCCCCTTGCCCCCACACCGACTGCGAGACGCAGAGCCCCCGGGTACGGCCCCCTTGCCCCCACACCGACTGCGAGACGCAGAGCCCCCGGGTACGGCCCCCTTGCCCCCACACCGACTGCGAGACGCAGAGCCCCCGGGTACGGCCCCCTTGCCCCCACACCGACTGCGAGACGCAGAGCCCCCGGGTACGGCCCCCTTGCCCCCACACCGACTGCGAGACGCAGAGCCCCCGGGTACGGCCCCCTTGCCCCCACACCGACTGCGAGACGCAGAGCCCCCGGGTACGGCCCCCTTGCCCCCACACCGACTGCGAGACGCAGAGCCCCCGGGTACGGCCCCCTTGCCCCCACACCGACTGCGAGACGCAGAGCCCCCGGGTACGGCCCCCTTGCCCCCACACCGACTGCGAGACGCAGAGCCCCCGGGTACGGCCCCCTTGCCCCCACACCGACTGCGAGACGCAGAGCCCCCGGGTACGGCCCCCTTGCCCCCACACCGACTGCGAGACGCAGAGCCCCCGGGTACGGCCCCCTTGCCCCCACACCGACTGCGAGACGCAGAGCCCCCGGGTACGGCCCCCTTGCCCCCACACCGACTGCGAGACGCAGAGCCCCCGGGTACGGCCCCCTTGCCCCCACACCGACTGCGAGACGCAGAGCCCCCGGGTACGGCCCCCTTCCCCCCACACCGACTGCGAGACGCAGAGCCCCCGGGTACGGCCCCCTTCCCCCCACACCGACTGCGAGACGCAGAGCCCCCGGGTACGGCCCCCTTCCCCCCACACCGACTGCGAGACGCAGAGCCCCCGGGTACGGCCCCCTAGCCCCCCACACCGACTGCGAGACGCAGAGCCCCCGGGTACGGCCCCCTAGCCCCCCACACCGACTGCGAGACGCAGAGCCCCCGGGTACGGCCCCCTTCCCCCCACACCGACTGCGAGACGCAGAGCCCCCGGGTACGGCCCCCTTCCCCCCACACCGACTGCGAGACGCAGAGCCCCCGGGTACGGCCCCTTAGCCCCCACACCGACTGCGAGACGCAGAGCCCCCGGGTACGGCCCCCTTCCCCCCACACCGACTGCGAGACGCAGAGCCCCCGGGTACGGCCCCCTAGCCCCCCACACCGACTGCGAGACGCAGAGCCCCCGGGTACGGCCCCCTTGCCCCCCACACCGACTGCGAGACGCAGAGCCCCCGGGTACGGCCCCCTTCCCCCCACACCGACTGCGAGACGCAGAGCCCCCGGGTACGGCCCCCTTCCCCCCACACCGACTGCGAGACGCAGAGCCCCCGGGTACGGCCCCCTAGCCCCCCACACCGACTGCGAGACGCAGAGCCCCCGGGTACGGCCCCCTAGCCCCCACACCGACTGCGAGACGCAGAGCCCCCGGGTACGGCCCCCTACCCCCCACACCGACTGCGAGACGCAGAGCCCCCGGGTACGGCCCCCTAGCCCCCCACACCGACTGCGAGACGCAGAGCCCCCGGGTACGGCCCCCTAGCCCCCCACACCGACTGCGAGAGGCAGAGCCCCCGGGTACGGCCCCCTAGCCCCCCACACCGACTGCGAGAGGCAGAGCCCCCGGGTACGGTCCCCTTTCCCCCCACACCGACTGCGAGACGCAGAGCCCCCGGGTACGGTCCCCTTTCCCCCCACACCGACTGCGAGACGCAGAGCCCCCGGGTACGGCCCCCTTGCCCCCCACACCGACTGCGAGACGCAGAGCCCCCGGGTACGGCCCCCTTGCCCCCCACACCGACTGCGAGACGAAGAGCCCCCGGGTACGGCCCCCTTGCCCCCTACACCGACTGCGAGACGCAGAGCCCCCGGGTACGGCCCCCTTGCCCCCCACACCGACTGCGAGACGCAGAGCCCCCGGGTACGGCCCCCTTGCCCCCCACACCGACTGCGAGACGCAGAGCCCCCGGGTACGGCCCCCTTGTCCCCCACACCGACTGCGAGACGCAGAGCCCATAGGTACGGCCCCCTTGTCCCCCACACCGACTGCGAGACGAAGAGCCCCCAGGTACGGCCCCCTTGCCCCCCACACCGACTGCGAGACGCAGAGCCCATAGGTACGGCCCCCTTGCCCCCCACACCGACTGCGAGACGCAGAGCCCCCGGGTACGGCCCCCTTGCCCCCCACACCGACTGCGAGACGCAGAGCCCCCAGGTACGGCCCCATTGCCCCCCACACCGACTGCGAGACGCAGAGCCCCCAGGTACGGCCCCCTTGCCCCCCACACCGACTGCGAGACGCAGAGCCCCCAGGTACGGCCCCCTTGCCCCCCACACCGACTGCGAGACGCAGAGCCCCCAGGTACGGCCCCCTTGCCCCCCACACCGACTGCGAGACGCAGAGCCCCCAGGTACGGCCCCCTTGCCCCCCACACCGACTGCGAGACGCAGAGCCCCCAGGTACGGCCCCCTTGCCCCCCACACCGACTGCGAGACGCAGAGCCCCCAGGTACGGCCCCCTTGCCCCCCACACCGACTGCGAGACGCAGAGCCCCTAGGTACGGCCCCCTTGCCCCCCCACACCGACTGCGAGACGCAGAGCCCCCAGGTACGGCCCCCTAGCCCCCCACACCGACTGCGAGACGCAGAGCCCCCAGGTACGGCCCCCTTGCCCCCCACACCGACTGCGAGACGAAGAGCCCCCAGGTACGGCCCCCTTGCCCCCCACACCGACTGCGAGACGCAGAGCCCCCAGGTACGGCCCCCTTGCCCCCCACACCGACTGCGAGACGCAGAGCCCCCAGGTACGGCCCCCTTGCCCCCCACACCGACTGCGAGACGCAGAGCCCCCAGGTACGGCCCCCTTGCCCCCCACACCGACTGCGAGACGCAGAGCCCCCAGGTACGGCCCCCTTGCCCCCCACACCGACTGCGAGACGCAGAGCCCCCAGGTACGGCCCCCTTGCCCCCCCACACCGACTGCGAGACGCAGAGCCCCTAGGTACGGCCCCCTAGCCCCCCACACCGACTGCGAGACGCAGAGCCCCTAGGTACGGCCCCCTAGCCCCCCACACCGACTGCGAGACGCAGAGCCCCCAGGTACGGCCCCCTTGCCTCCCACACCGACTGCGAGACGCAGAGCCCCCAGGTACGGCCCCCTTGCCCCCCACACCGACTGCGAGACGCAGAGCCCCCAGGTACGGCCCCCTTGCCCCCCACACCGACTGCGAGACGCAGAGCCCCTAGGTACGGCCCCCTTGCCCCCCACACCGACTGCGAGATGCAGAGCCCCCAGGTACGGTCCCCTTGCCCCCCCATGCTGCCCACACCGAGTGCGAGATGCAGAGCCCCCAGGTACGGCCCCCTTGCTCCCCACTGCCCGCTCTGACCAGGAGTTGCAGAGTCCCTGACATTGCTGACACCCCCAGCTTATGCCCTCCCAACCCCTTTAGCCCATCTCCAGCCCTGCTCCCCTCACCGCTGGCGTCTGTCTCTCTTTCCGCAGGCTCCTCCCCAGCAGCAGCAACCGCGCCTCTGGGCCGGGGGGACGTCCCGGCGCCGCCCAGCGACGGCTACCCGCCGATCTTACCTCACAAGCCCACGCCCAGCCAGCCGGCGGCACCGCACTTCCACGGGGCGGGCCCGCACCCGCTCTTCCAGCCGGCCGGGCGCGCCCACTACCACCGCCCGCCCGTCTCCCCCCACGGCCCCGAGTGCATGGAGCTGGGCCCGGGGCCCCGGCACCTGGACTGCGCCCCTTTTGGCTCGTCGGCGTTCCGGACTAGAGCGGCGGTGGGGGGGCGGGCGGGCGAGGGGGGGCTGCCGCTGGCCTACCCCCCCCACCTGCGCAGCCGGGCGGAGCCCGAGGACTCGGCGCCCATGCTGGGCGTGTGCGTCCCGCAGAGCACGGCAGCCAGCTCTTGATGACTCCTCAAGCCATAACGCTCTTAGGATGCGCTGCCCGGCGGGGGGGCGGGCACAGTGCCCACGGATCTTCACAGCCCCGAGAGCTGGCGCCGCCCGCCACCCCCACCCCCTCCATCCCGGGAGCCGGCGCCGCCCGCAGCCCCTCTGCCTTGGAGCCAGCGCCGCACCTCCTCTGGGAGCTGGCCCTGCCCACCACAACCCCCAGAGGGTGGCAACACCCCGGAGCCAGCACTGCCCACGGTCCTCGTCCCGCCCACCTCCGAGCCACCGCGGCCCTTGCTCTCCCATAGAGCCAGCCCCACAGCCTCCAGCCCCCCCCTCCACTGCTTAGCCAGCAGAGCCAGCACCCCCCGTGGCTGCCTGGAACTGGCACGGCCCTTGCCCCCCAGACTCCCCACGGTCCGGAGCTGGTGCTGCCCCTACCCCGTGTCCGTGTGGTTCCTACTGTAAATGGCTCCTCGTTAACACTGGCTCCCTGGGCCGGGGGGGGGCCGCCGGCTGGACAGAGCGACCCTCTGCACTTCACGGACTGATGGCCGGGCTGCCCGCCCCACTGTCCAACTGGAATTGCTGCTAAAACTGCCCCCTGCCCCGGGCAGCAGGGCCCTAGCCAATATTTATAGACCCCGGCCCCTCCCACCGTGGGGAAGGAGTGCCCTGATCCCCCTTCCCCCTATGTTCTGCTGGGAGAGCCCCGTGCCCCTCTCGCCCTGCCCCATCCTCCTCCCCCCTCCAGGGTGGTGTGAGCCTCCTCCCCCCTCTCGCCCTGCCCCTCCGCCCAGCCTGTGTGGGAGCACCCCCGGGGATGAGCCCCGTGGTCTGACACCCCGGCACTGGCGTGGCAGTGAGCCGGGCCGGCCGTGTGGCCCCAGCGTGGCCGTGGTGGCGCCGTGCCAGCCGGCTGCCCCCTCTCCGTGGCTCGTGCTGTACTGTTTGTCTTTAATTTATTGTACCAAAGACGGTGCGCGGCTTCCCCTGGAGAGGCCGGAGGGGCTGCCCCGTCGGGCCCTCCCGGCACGGCCCCTGCGCTCGCCGCTGGACCCGGGGCCTCTGCTTTGGAGGGGGTGGTGAATAAAATAGTGACAGCAGCTTCGCCGGCTCCCGGTCCCTCTGCCGGCGTCCTCTGCCCGCGGGCAGCCTGGAGACCTGCCTGCTGCCGCCGACACAGCTGCTGGCTCTGGGTGGGGGAAGCGCTGAATTGGTAGGCCGGGGGTGGGAGCAATGGAAAGGGGAGAAGGGTGAGCGTCCATTTATCCGCCTGGGCTGGTTAGACTGTGAGCTCCTTGAGGCAGGGACTGGCCCAACGGGGCCCTGATCTCAGCTGGGGCAGGGCCTGTCTCTCTCTGTATTGGGGCAGCACCCGGCACAACGGGGCCCTGATCTCAGCTGGGGCACGGCCTGTCTCTCGCTGTGTGTCTAGGCAGCGGGACGGGGCACCACCTGTCTGTGTCTGCCAACGAGCTGGGGAAGCCCTAGAGCTTGGAGCCTGCTCTCAGGGAGGATCGATTTCCCCCCGAAGGGGAGTCCTGTCCCATGGGTGGGGGGGGGCACAGTGTCTTGCCGGTGTCTGGCGTCATCCACGGAGAGGCCTCCCTGCTGGGGTCCACACTGTGGGACAGGGGATGCAGGCCTGTGCTGGAGACGAGGTGATTCATGGAAACTGGTGGATCCAAAGCTGCCCCCCACGTGGCAGCTGGACACACATGCACATTGCCCAGGGCCTGCTCTGGGTGTCTCCTCCTACCATGCCCGTGGAGAGCAGCCACCAAGCCCCTCCTGGGCCAGTTCAGGTCCCGGCTCCAGCCGGCCCAGGGTGCTGGACGAGGTGTCTGACTTTTGGAGCCATGGGTCCCACGTTGCTAGAAGGGGTGGGGGCCAGCCCTTGGGGCTGCTCTGGAATTGGCCAGCCAAGCTGCGTCTGGCAGGAGAACTGGGCTTGTGTTACCTGTGGCGATCTGGGCTGGTTTGGTGAAGTGCTGCTACTGTGGTGCATCATGGGAGCTGTAGTTCAATTCTGTTGTCTGTGGACTGGGCTACATCTTCCATGATGCACTGCAGCCGTGCCTCTTGGTGAGTGCATTGTGGGAGGTGTAATTTGGCTGGCTCATGCCCTCTTTCTCCTATGGGTAGTGTATCAGACGTGCTGTGGTGGCAGAGTAAGAGGGATGCATCATGGAAGATGTAGTCCAGCTCATGGAAAATGGGGGAGGGGTCAGAATGAGAGAGGACCTGAACTACAACTCCCAGGATGCACTGTGTGGCTGAGCCACAGGGGATAGTGGTACATCATGGGGAGTATAGGTTGGATGGCTCATGTCCCCATTCTTGTGTGGAATGCACTCCCTATTGGTAGTATTTCTTCAATGATGCACTGTTCTTTTGAGAGAAGAGACTACAACTCCCAAGATGCACGGTGGTGGTTGAGCAAGAGGGGTGTATCATGGGAAATATAGTGCAACAAAGCCCAGCTCATGGAGGAGTGGGATGTGAGGAAGTTGAACTACAAGTCCCATTATGCATTGGGGTTGAGCCAGAGGAGAGTGGTGCATCATGGGAGTTGTAGTTTGAATGGCTCATGCCCCCATTTTCCTCTTAGGGGAAGTATTTCCTATAAATAGTCTATTGCCCATGATGCACTCCATCCTCTCCACAAGAGGGGAGATAACTCCAGGGACAGAGCCAGAGGGGAGACTGGTGCATCGTGGGAAATGTAGTCCAGCTAAAGTGCCCAGCCCAGAGAGGAGAATGGGAGAGTGTTGCACCCGAACTAGTCTTATGTGGCCAAAAATTGAAAAAATTCTGTAGGGAACATGCACCCCACCCATTGGGGCAGCCCTAGTGCCAGCTGCGGGCGCCTCTGCGACCCGTGGAGACACTGCTGCAAGCTGGAGTCCCTGTTCTTTGTCTGGCGAAAGGGCATGGGCGGGGTTTCCAGCCCCCACTTGGTAGGGGGGCAGCCTTGGGGGCCTGCTGGTGCCCGGGCCTGGCAGCGCTGAGCTGCAGCCAGAAGAATGGCCATACTAGGTCAGACTAAAGATCCAGTAAACCCAGTATCTTGTCTTCTGACAATGGCCAATTGCCTAGAGGCAATGAACAGAACAGAATCATCAAGTGATCCATCCCTTGTCGCTCATTCCAAGCTTCTGGCAAATAGGCTAGGGGCACCATCCCTGCCCATCCTGGCTAATAGCCATTGATGGACCTGTCCTCCAGGAACTTATCTGGTTTTTTTTTGAATCCTGTTATTGTGTTGGCCGTCACAACATCCTCTGGCAAGGAGTTCCACAGGTTGACAGCCAGCCAAGAGGATTGGGAGCAGGTGCCGGCGGCTGCTGGTTGGAGTTTGCCAGCAGCTGAAGCCTTCCGAGCCGGCATGGAATCAGGGGTCTGCAAGATCCCAGCCTCTGGGCTTTAACCTGCCTGGGGCCTGCCCTCTGTGGGGGCAGGTTTCTCTGGGGGCCAGGGGCTGCACACCAGCCTAGACTAAAGAGGCTAGGATGCTGGCAGACTGCAGCGCCCATGGGGGGCTGCAGCCCAGCTAGCGTGGGGCAGCACCTGCCCCCGTATCCTGGCGCTGGCTGAGCCAGCGGTACCTTTGAGCTGGGGTGAGTGCAGGCCCCAGGCCCTGAGGTTGGCAGAATTCGGTTCCCAGGCAGGGATCAGGGCCCTTTTGGGCCAGGTGGTGCCCCGCCCCGCCTATGGCTTGTGCCCATGGGATCCTAAGCCGGAGGCAGCAGGCATGGGTTCAGATCTATGGCTGATGGCCATCTGTCCCTTGATCACCCCAGTGCTGGAGCCCAGCCAGGCCAGGCACGGTCTAACCTCCCACCCAGAGACATGCCAGAGCCCTGTATAACCTCACCTGGCCCCCTGAGACATGCCAAGGCCCCTTATAAACCCACAGCCCCACCCCCCGATGTCACTTCCTGTATAACCCCTGCAGAGGTACACCAGGGCCCCATATATCCCCTACCCCCCTCAGACACTTCAGTCCCCATGTGGCCTCCCTCCCCCTGCAGACACTCCAGGGCCCCATATAAACCCCCATCACCCCTGAGATGCCCCATGTACCCCCGCTGCCCCCACCAAGTACATCAGGGCCCTGTAAACGCCCCCCCACCCCTTTGCTCACATGCGGAGGAGAACGTTCTCAATCAGACAGAGTTTTCCCAGTGCAGGTGAGTAACCATTGGAACAAACTTCCCAGGGCAGTGGTGGAGTCTCCAACCCATGGCGTCTTCCAATCCAGACCGAGGGCCCTGCTGCAAGATGCTTCAATCAAACCTGCATTATGGGAGGCAATCTGGGGTAAGAGGGAGATTCTCCAGCCAGGGATATGCAGGCGGGCAGACTGGATGATCGACTGGCCCCTGCTGACCTTGGCACACCTGGATCAATGGAAGCAGTCGTGTTTCCATCCCAATGGCACCAGGGGCCAGGGGGGCATTGAATTTAAAGTGAACTGGGCATGGAGCTGAACATAGGCTAAGGTTAAGGGAACTGGGCTAGAGCTGAGTGTTGGTCAAAGGAAATGGGGATTGAGCTGAGCATTGGGCATGGTCGAGGGAACGGGGATGGAGCCGAGCGTCGGCCGGGGCTGAGGGAACGGGGATGGAGCCGAGCGTCGGCCGGGGCTGAGGGAACGGGGATGGAGCCGAGCGTCGGCCGGGGCTGAGGGAACGGGGATGGAGCCGAGCGTCGGCCGGGGCTGAGGGAACGGGGATGGAGCCGAGCGTCGGCCGGGGCTGAGGGAACGGGGATGGAGCCGAGCGTCGGCCGGGGCTGAGGGAACGGGGATGGAGCCGAGCGTGGGCCAGGGTCAAGGGAACGGGGGATGGAGCCGAGCGTCGGCCGGGGCCGAGGGAACGGGGATGGAGCCGAGCGTGGGCCGGGGTCGAGGGAAAGGGGATGGAGCCGAGCGTCGGCCAGGGCTGAGGGAATGGGGATGGAGCCGAGCGTGGGCCGGGGTCGAGGGAACGGGGATGGAGCCGAGCGTCGGCCGGGGTCGAGGGAACGGGGGATGGAGTTGAGCGTGGGCCGGGGCTGAGGGAACGGGGATGGAGCCGAGCGTCGGCCGGGGCTGAGGGAACGGGGATGGAGCCGAGCGTCGGCCGGGGCTGAGGGAACGGGGATGGAGCCGAGCGTCGGCCGGGGCTGAGGGAACGGGGATGGAGCCGAGCGTCGGCCGGGGCTGAGGGAACGGGGATGGAGCCGAGCGTGGGCCAGGGTCAAGGGAACGGGGGATGGAGCCGAGCGTCGGCCGGGGTCAAGGGAACGGGGGATGGAGCCGAGCGTCGGCCGGGATCGAGGGAACGGGGATGGAGCCGAGCGTCGGCCGGGGTCGAGGGAACGGGGATGGAGCCGAGCGTCGGCCGGGGTCGAGGGAACGGGGATGGAGCCGAGCGTCGGCCGGGGTCGAGGGAACGGGGATGGAGCCGAGCGTGGGCCGGGGTCGAGGGAACGGGGATGGAGCCGAGCGTGGGCTGGTGTCGAGGGAACGGGGATGGAGCCTAGCGTGGGCCGGGGTCGAGGGAATGGGGATGGAGCCTAGCGTGGTCCGGGGTTGAGGGAATGGGGATGGAGTCTAGCGTGGGCCGGGGTTGAGGGAACGGGGATGGAGCCTAGCGTGGGCCGGGGTCGAGGGAACGGGGATGGAGCCGAGTGTCGGCCGGGGTCGAGGGAACGGGGATGAAGCCGAGGGTCGGCCGGGGTCGAGGGAACGGGGATGGAGCCGAGCGTGGGCCAGGGTCGAGGGAACGGGGATGGAGCCGAGCGTGGGCCAGGGTCAAGGGAACGGGGGATGGAGCCGAGCATCGGCCGGGGCCGAGGGAACGGGGATGGAGCCGAGCGTGGGCCGGGGTCGAGGGAAAGGGGATGGAGCCGAGCGTCGGCCAGGGCTGAGGGAATGGGGATGGAGCCGAGCGTGGGTCGAGGGAACGGGGATGGAGCCGAGCGTCGGCCGGGGTCGAGGGAACGGGGGATGGAGTTGAGCGTGGGCCGGGGCTGAGGGAACGGGGATGGAGCCGAGCGTCGGCCGGGGCTGAGGGAACGGGGATGGAGCCGAGCGTCGGCCGGGGCTGAGGGAACGGGGATGGAGCCGAGCGTCGGCCGGGGCTGAGGGAACGGGGATGGAGCCGAGCGTCGGCCGGGGCTGAGGGAACGGGGATGGAGCCGAGCGTGGGCCAGGGTCAAGGGAACGGGGGATGGAGCCGAGCGTCGGCCGGGATCAAGGGAACGGGGGATGGAGCCGAGCGTCGGCCGGGATCGAGGGAACGGGGATGGAGCCGAGCGTCGGCCGGGGTCGAGGGAACGGGGATGGAGCCGAGCGTCGGCCGGGGTCGAGGGAACGGGGATGGAGCCGAGCGTCGGCCGGGGTCGAGGGAACGGGGATGGAGCCGAGCGTGGGCTGGTGTCGAGGGAACGGGGATGGAGCCTAGCGTGGGCCGGGGTCGAGGGAATGGGGATGGAGCCTAGCGTGGTCCGGGGTTGAGGGAATGGGGATGGAGTCTAGCGTGGGCCGGGGTTGAGGGAACGGGGATGGAGCCTAGCGTGGGCCGGGGTCGAGGGAACGGGGATGGAGCCGAGTGTCGGCCGGGGTCGAGGGAACGGGGATGAAGCCGAGGGTCGGCCGGGGTCGAGGGAACGGGGATGGAGCCGAGCGTGGGCCAGGGTCGAGGGAACGGGGATGGAGCCGAGCGTGGGCCAGGGTCAAGGGAACGGGGGATGGAGCCGAGCGTCGGCCGGGGCCGAGGGAACGGGGATGGAGCCGAGCGTGGGCCGGGGTCGAGGGAAAGGGGATGGAGCCGAGCGTCGGCCAGGGCTGAGGGAATGGGGATGGAGCCGAGCGTGGGCCGGGGTCGAGGGAACGGGGATGGAGCCGAGCGTCGGCCGGGGTCGAGGGAACGGGGGATGGAGTTGAGCGTGGGCCGGGGCTGAGGGAACGGGGATGGAGCCGAGCGTCGGCCGGGGCTGAGGGAACGGGGATGGAGCCGAGCGTCGGCCGGGGCTGAGGGAACGGGGATGGAGCCGAGCGTCGGCCGGGGCTGAGGGAACGGGGATGGAGCCGAGCGTCGGCCGGGGCTGAGGGAACGGGGATGGAGCCGAGCGTGGGCCAGGGTCAAGGGAACGGGGGATGGAGCCGAGCGTCGGCCGGGATCAAGGGAACGGGGGATGGAGCCGAGCGTCGGCCGGGATCGAGGGAACGGGGATGGAGCCGAGCGTCGGCCGGGGTCGAGGGAACGGGGATGGAGCCGAGCGTCGGCCGGGGTCGAGGGAACGGGGATGGAGCCGAGCGTCGGCCGGGGTCGAGGGAACGGGGATGGAGCCGAGCGTGGGCTGGTGTCGAGGGAACGGGGATGGAGCCTAGCGTGGGCCGGGGTCGAGGGAATGGGGATGGAGCCTAGCGTGGTCCGGGGTTGAGGGAATGGGGATGGAGTCTAGCGTGGGCCGGGGTTGAGGGAACGGGGATGGAGCCTAGCGTGGGCCGGGGTCGAGGGAACGGGGATGGAGCCGAGTGTCGGCCGGGGTCGAGGGAACG
The DNA here is from genome assembly GCA_037349315.1 of Chelydra serpentina. Taxonomy (NCBI): domain Eukaryota; kingdom Metazoa; phylum Chordata; order Testudines; family Chelydridae; genus Chelydra; species Chelydra serpentina. The sequence goes on from JBAIAC010000299.1 coordinate 14,579, forward strand.
GGGATGAAGCCGAGGGTCGGCCGGGGTCGAGGGAACGGGGATGGAGCCGAGCGTGGGCCGGGGTCGAGGGAACGGGGATGGAGCCGAGCGTCGGCCGGGGCCGAGGGAACGGGGATGGAGCCGAGCGTCAGCCGGGGCCGAGAGAACGGGGATGGAGCCGAGCGTTGGCCAAGATCTGTCAGCGCAACGTCCCCATCCTGGCCATGTCTTGGCTCTAAACCCCCCTGGGGAGATCCTGGCAGAGGGGATGTGCGTTGAGTCTGGAACGGCTACAGAGGGGGAGGAAGTGGGGTTTCCATGGGCAAGGCAGGGGTGCTTGAGGAAGGCATCTGTGGTTGGCCTGGGTTCCTCCATGGATCAGCCCCTTTTCCCCAGATGATTGTTGCAGCACCGGCAGGGCAGTTGGGTGGGTGGTTTAATCCCCCCACCCCATCCTGGTCCTTCCGGGATGTTCCCACCCTGTCCAATATTCCCCACCGGGGAAGCCCAAAATCACAGATGTGCCCAGTTGCATTGGGAGGAACCAGTCCCGCATGATGCAAATCTCCAGGATCCGGGTTTCCCGTTGGGGGTTGCTGATTGAACTCTGCCGTAAAGCCACAGTGCAGGTTCCAATCACCTCCACCCTGCTCCCAGCATGCCTTGCAATGACTTTGTCCTGCTCCCATCATGCATTGTGATTAGCTTATTCAGCTCCCATAATGGATTGCAATTAGTTTCTCCTGCTCCCATCATGCACTGCAATCCTAATTGTCACAGGGATCAAGAAACTTGTCCCTGGCCCACGAGTGGAGCTAAACCCTGCCTGACTCCGGGCAGATTCTCAGCCCTTGGGCTCTGCTCCTGGTTGGGGTTTGCCTGGACTCCTCTCCCTGCAGCCCTGAGGGAGGTGCCCCCCATGGGTGGGTGCCATAGAGGATGCTCTAGGACCCCGGGGCTGGTGTGGAGGCCCCAGCAGAGACAAGGTGTGGGGGATTGGGGCTACCCCATGGCTGGGTTGCCTGGGAATGCCCAAGTATGACAACAGGTGACCCCTGGGCTGGGGATGGGGCCCCATGGGCTTGGGCACAAGTTGGGGGGGTCTTGGTTTGCAAGGAGGGGATGCAGGAGTCAGATGGATGCCCCCACTTTATTTCCCTGCCATCCTCCCCGTGGCGCCCCCTAGGGGCCGGGTAAATAGACCGTTTTCCTGTGGGGATCCAGCCGCCGACGCACGGTGACCATAATGGGGATGGCTTCCTTTGCACGAGGCACTGTGGCAAACTGCAACGGAGAAGAAATGGGTCAGGGGGGAGGGCACCGTGAGGGGCTGAGCCTGGACACCCAGCTCCCCTCAGGACATCCCTCCATCTCCTCATTGCATCCGGCTCCCCCCATTGCACCCTATTCCCCATGCACCCAGCCCCTATCCCCACATTGCACCCAACTCCCCATGTACCCAGCCCCACATCCCTCCAATGCACCCAGCCCCTATCCCTCTATTGCATCCAACTCCCCATGCACGCAGCCCCACGTCCCTCCAATGCACCCAGCCCCTATCCCCCCATTGCACCCGGCTCCCCCCATTGCACCCAACTCCCCATGCACCCAGCCCCTCATCCCTCCAATGCACCCAGCCCCTATCCCCCCATTGCACCCAACTCCCCATGCACCCAGCCCCACCTCCCTCCAATGTACCCAGCCCCTATCCCCCGATTGCACCCAACTCCCCATGCACCCAGCCCCACCTCCCTCCAATTCACCCAGCCCCGCCCCAGTGGACCCAGCCGCCCCAGACACCCAGCCCCTCCAGTGCACCCAGTCCCAATTCACCCAGCCTCCCTCCTCCCTGCACACCCAGCTCCCCCCATGCATCCAGCCTCCAGGTCCTGATGCCCCCGCTCACTGTGTAGGGGATGCTCCAGGGCCCAGGCCCCGCCGCATTGAGGGCCCGCACGCGGATCCGGTACTGGGTCCCAGGGCTCAGGTTCTGCAGCCGCTCGGGCGCTTGGGCACAGAACCACTGGCTGCGGATCCCGCTGGGCTCCTGCAGACGCAGCTCATAGAGAGACACCCAGTCGCTCCCGCGGGGGGTGACCCACCACACCTGGGGGCAGAGGGCAGAGATGAGAACCAGGCACAGAGACCCCCCCGATCCCAGTCCCTCCGACCGGGTACAGACCATAGACCCCTTTAAAGCCAGTGCCCACCAAGCCCAGTGCCCTCTTTGAACCTAGGGCTCCCAATCCCTGGAACCCCTTTGACCCCCCCCCCAGCACCCCTAATCCCAGGAGCCCCTCGGTGCTAGGGCCCGCCTCCCACACCGTTCCTCCTCCCAGCCCCCCACCTGTGCGGTGGCAGTGCCGGCGACATGCTGGCAGAGGACGGGCGCCCGTGGGGGCTCCATGCAGACGGGCGACTCGGCCCCGCTGTCCGAGGTGTCGCCGTCGCTGCCCTCCGGGCCCAGGGGGGCAGGATGGGGGCACCGGCAGGGGCGGCTGCTCCGTGGCTTGGCCTCCCGGTGCCCCCCCAGCTCCCGGCGGGCCAGCAGCTCCTCCAGGCTGCAGTGCAGGCTGCTGGCCCCCACCGGCCCGGCCCTGGCCCCCCAGGCTCTGCCCCCCAGCGTGCTGGAGCTGGCGCTGTCCGTGTCCCAGGGCAGAGAGGAGTCCTCGGTGGGATCCATGAGGCTGGGGAGAACAGGGTCACAGTCAGGGCCCACCCTGATCAACGGGGACCCCCCCCCCCGTGCCACTCCCACCCTCAGCCCCTTCTCACTGACCGAGACTGCCCCCCCCCAGTGTCAGCTGTGACCCCAAACCCCACCCCCAGACCTCCCAGCCATGCCCCCAAATCCTGACCCCCTCCACAACCCTAACTGTACCCCCCCATATTGACCCCCCAGTGCCCCGATCCTGATCCTCACAACCTCAGTGGTGACCCCCCACAACCCCACCCCAGTTCCCCCTCCAATATCCCATCCCCCCACCCATGTCCCCCATCTGTGACCCCAAATCCTGAGCTCTCTGAACCCTCCACCAACCCCCCTTCCCAAACTTAAACCCCCCCATTGACCCCCAACCCCCCACCGACCTCAACTGTGACCCCAAATACACCCCAACCCCCAACACCTGATGCCCCCCCACACCTGCCCTGCTCCCCTGAGCCCTTCCATTCAGCACCACCCTGACCCCAGTGACCCCTTACGCCGACCCAGGCCCTGCCGTCCCTCACTGCCCAACCCCCTTCTCCCCGATCCCAAATCTGCCCCACCCTCACCTGACTGGAGCGACCCCAACCCCCACCAACCCCTAACCACCCCCCCAGGAAAGGAGCCTGGCCAGCCCAGCCCCCTCACCGCTACAGGGTGGCAGTCAGTGTCAGCTACAATCGCAGCAGGGCAGGGTCCAGTGGGGTGTGTGTGTGTGTGTGGAGTTTCTGCAGCTGGGGGGCAGGGCCAGGCGGGTGCTGTTTGAGCCCCATTGTGACCCATGTTGGCCTGGCCCCACTGTGACCTGCTGGGTGACCCTGGGCGAATCACCCCCCCCGCCCGTTTGGGGCCTCAGTTTACCCACCACCCCACTGTGTCTGTTCAAACAAGCTGTGGGGCAGGGACTGTCTGGGCAGCGCCCGGTTTGACAGGGCCCTGATCTCAGCAGGGGCAGGGACTGGCTCTCCCGGCGGGGCAGGGACTGGCTCTCCCGGCGGGGCAGGAACTGGCTCTCCCGGCAGAATGGGGCCCTGATCTCAGCTGGGGCAGGGACTGGCTCTCCCGGCAGAACGGGCCCTGATCTCCGCTGGGGCAGGGCCTGGCTCTCCCGGCAGAAGGGGACCCTGATCTCAGCTGGGGAAGGGCCTGGCTCTCCCGGCAGAACGGGGCCCTGATCTCAGCTGGGGCAGGGCCTGGCTCTCCTGGCAGAACGGGGCCCTGATCTCAGCTGGGGCAGGGACTGGCTCTCCCGGCAGAACGGGGCCCTGATCTCAGCTGGGACAGGGACTGGCTCTCCCGGCAGAACGGGGCCCTGATCTCCGCTGGGGCAGGGACTGGCTCTCCCGGCAGAACGGGGCCCTGATCTCCGCTGGGGCAGGGACTGGCTCTCCCGGCAGAACGGGGCCCTGATCTCCGCTGGGGCAGGGACTGGCTCTCCTGGCAGAACGGGGCCCTGATCTCAGCTGGGGCAGGGACTGGCTCTCCCGGCAGAACGGGGCCCTGATCTCAGCTGGGACAGGGACTGGCTCTCCCGGCAGAACGGGGCCCTGATCTCCGCTGGGGCAGGGACTGGCTCTCCCGGCAGAACGGGCCCTGATCTCCGCTGGGGCAGGGACTGGCTCTCCCGGCAGAACGGGGCCCTGATCTCCGCTGGGGCAGGGACTGGCTCTCCCGGCAGAACGGGGCCCTGATCTCCGCTGGGGCAGGGCCTGGCTCTCCCGGCAGAAGGGGACCCTGATCTCAGCTGGGGCAGGGCCTGGCTCTCCTGGCAGAACGGGGCCCTGATCTCCGCTGGGGCAGGGACTGGCTCTCCCGGCAGAACGGGGCCCTGATCTCCGCTGGGGCAGGGACTGGCTCTCCTGGCAGAACGGGGCCCTGATCTCCGCTGGGGCAGGGACTGGCTCTCCTGGCAGAACGGGCCCTGATCTCAGCTGGGGCAGGGCCTGGCTCTCCCGGCAGAACGGGGCCCTGATCTCCGCTGGGGCAGGGACTGGCTCTCCTGGCAGAACGGGGCCCTGATCTCCGCTGGGGCAGGGACTGGCTCTCCTGGCAGAACGGGGCCCTGATCTCAGCTGGGGCAGGGACTGGCTCTCCCGGCAGAACGGGGCCCTGATCTCAGCTGGGGCAGGGACTGGCTCTCCCGGCAGAACGGGCCCTGATCTCAGCTGGGGCAGGGACTGGCTCTCCCGGCAGAACGGGCCCTGATCTCCGCTGGGGCAGGGACTGGCTCTCCCGGCAGAACGGGGCCCTGATCTCAGCTGGGGCAGGGACTGGCTCTCCCGGCAGAACGGGGCCCTGATCTCAGCTGGGGCAGGGACTGGCTCTCCCGGCAGAACGGGGCCCTGATCTCCGCTGGGGCAGGGACTGGCTCTCCCGGCAGAACGGGCCCTGATCTCAGCTGGGACAGGGACTGGCTCTCCCGGCAGAACGGGGCCCTGATCTCCGCTGGGGCAGGGACTGGCTCTCCCGGCAGAACGGGGCCCTGATCTCAGCTGGGGCAGGGCCTGGCTCTCCCGGCAGAACGGGGCCCTGATCTCAGCTGGCGCAGGGACTGGCTCTCCCGGCAGAAGGGGACCCTGATCTCAGCAGGGGCAGGGACTGGCTCTCCCGGCGGGGCAGGGACTGGCTCTCCCGGCAGAACGGGGCCCTGATCTCAGCTGGGGCAGGGCCTGGCTCTCCCGGCAGAACGGGGCCCTGATCTCAGCTGGCGCAGGGACTGGCTCTCCCGGCAGAAGGGGACCCTGATCTCCGCTGGGGCAGGGACTGGCTCTCCCGGCAGAACGGGGCCCTGATCTCCGCTGGGGCAGGGACTGGCTGTCCCGGCAGAACGGGCCCTGATCTCCGCTGGGGCAGGGACTGGCTCTCCCGGCAGAACGGGGCCCTGATCTCCGCTGGGGCAGGGACTGGCTCTCCCGGCAGAACGGGGCCCTGATCTCAGCTGGGGCAGGGACTGGCTCTCCCGGCAGAACGGGGCCCTGATCTCAGCTGGGGCAGGGACTGGCTCTCCCGGCAGAACGGGGCCCTGATCTCAGCTGGGGCAGGGACTGGCTCTCCCAGCAGAACGGGGCCCTGATCTCAGCTGGGGCAGGGACTGGCTCTCCCGGCAGAACGGGCCCTGATCTCAGCTGGGGCAGGGACTGGCTCTCCCGGCAGAACGGGGCCCTGATCTCAGCTGGGGCAGGGACTGGATCTCCCGGCAGAACGGGGAAAGTGTGACCAGCGCAGGGAGGCCTGCCTGAGTCTGCAGAAAGCCTCACCCCCTCCCGCCCCAGACTTTCCCACAATCCCCTAGGGCTTCTGCCCCCCCACTCCCGACCTGTCCATTAGGTTTTCATTCCTCTGGTCTAGCGCCCCCATGTGGACCTACATGCTCCATTCCCTGGTTTCCAAAAGCCTGTTTTGTACAGAAATGTTCCAGCTGACGCAGAAACCCCAGAGCCAAGTTTGCCTTAAATTCACCTGCCTCTTGCCCCCCCGCCCACCCGAAATAAGGCAGAAAGTCACCCCAGGGAAGACGTCACAGAAACACCTCCCATAGCTGCAGGCCCCCTGCCCAAGGGTTCACCTCAATCCGACCCGCATCCCCCGGTCCCATTTCTGATGATGGTTGAGTGTGGAGGTTTTTAAGGCACTTTTCTCATGGGGGCTGCGTGGTGAGGCCTTGGCCTGCTGGTCCCTGGCTCCCCGGAGAGCTGGGTTTGAATCCTGCTTCCATCCGCTCTGAGCTTTGTTTTCCTGAATCGGTTTCCTCCCCGGCACTGCACACAAACCCTCCAATGGCTGAGCCCAGTGCAGGTTTCTAACTCAGGGCCCAGGGCTGGGGAATTGCCGGGTAGCTGGCGATTGGACAATAGATGACGATGACGGGCCCCAGCCTGATTCCCGGCTCCCCCCCGCCCCATTCCTAGATATCCTCCCACTGCCGGGCCTGCTACCTGCTCTGTGCCCGAGGAACCAGCCAGTCCGTGGAAGGGTAGAGCCAGGGACGGGGAACATGTGCTGGGATTCTGTGTGGTTCACCAGCGTTCAGGGGGTGCTCAGAGAGATGAGGGGTGGGTCGGGGGATGGATGGAGGGTGGACAAATACAGGGTGTGTATGGGGATGAACAAATAGAGGGGATGGGGTGTATTATGGGATAGATAGAAGTGTGTGTACCAAGATAGACAGATCAATAAGGGGTGTATTATGGAGGTAGATAGATGGGTGTGTATGGGATAGATAGATAGAGGGGGTGAATTATGGAGATGGATAGGTGAGGGGTGTGTATGTAGGTAGATAGGTAGGTGAGGTGTGTGTGTAGATAGTTGAGGTGTGTGTGTGTGTAGATAGTTAGGTGAGGGGTGTGTGTGTGTAGATAGGTGAGGGGTGTGTGTAGATAGATAGGTGAGGGTGTGTGTGTGTGTGTAGATCGATAGTGTGAGGGGTGGTGTGTGGTAGATAGGTGAGGGGTGTGTGTGTGTGTGTGTGTGTGTGTAGATAGGTGGGGTGTGTGTGTAGATAGGTGAGGGGTGTGTGTGTAGATAGGTGAGGGGTGTGTGTGTGTGTAGATAGGTGAGGGATGTGTGTGTAGATAGGTGAGGGTGTGTGTGTGTGTAGATAGGTGAGGGGTGTGTGTGTGTGTGTAGATCAATAGATAGGTGAGGGGGGTGTGTGTGTAGATAGGTGAGGGTGTGTGTGTGTGTGTGTGTAGATAGATACGTGAGGGGTGTGTGTGTAGATCGATATGTGAGGGGTGGGTGTGTGGGTGTGTGTAGATAGATGATAGGTGAGGGTGTGTGTGTGTAGATCGATACGTGAGGGGTGTGTGTGTAGATCGATACGTGAGGGGTGTGTGTAGATAGATAGGTGAGGGATGTGTGTATAGATATGTGAGGGGTGAGGGGGTGTGTGTAGATAGGTGAGGGGGTGTGTGTAGATAGGTGAGGGGGTGTGTGTATAGATAGGTGAGGGGTGTGTGTGTGGGTGTGTGTAGATAGATAGGTGAGGGATGTGTGTATAGATATGTGAGGGGTGTGTGTGTGTGTGTAGATAGGTGAGGATGTGTGTGTAGATAGGTGAGGGGGTGTGTGTAGATAGGTGAGGGGTGTGTGTGTGGGTGTGTGTAGATAGGTGAGGGATGTGTGTATAGATATGTGAGGGGTGTGTGTGTGTGTGTAGATAGGTGAGGGGGTGTGTGTAGATAGGTGAGGGGGGGGTGTGTAGACAGGTGGACAGATAGGTGGAGGTGTAGAATGGGGCTAGCTAGCGAGATGCTGCATGCGTATGAAGAGAGACAGTCACAGAGTCAGACACCTAGCCAGCTGGGGGGTGAGGGTCTGTATGCGAATGGGGCTGGTGGGTCTAGATGTGCTGATAGGTCTGTACCCCCTGTCAGGGGTGGGGGGACGCTGGTGGCCGAGAGGGGCTGGGTGCCAGTTGAGATGGGCTCTTCCTTGAACCCACTGAAGTAAGCGGCTGCATTGCTCTCGGTCTGCTACGGGTCTGGCTGGTGGATGAGAAGTTAAGGCCAGAGGGGATGTGGACTCAGCGGTGAGGCCGCACCCAATACAAGAACCGGGCCTGCCCCAGAAACACCCCAGGGCTCTGCCCCTCCTCGCCAGGTGCACCAGGTGTGGGCGGGCAGGCTCAGCAAGGCAGGATCCATGTGTGGAGGGGCTTAGTGGGGGGGGATCCAGGTGTGGTTGAGAGGGTTCTGTGTGGGGCAATCTGTGTGGGCAGCTCAGTGGGGTTTCCGAGTGGGGGGGAGAGATCTGGATGCACAGGGGCTTGTTGGGGGTTTCTGGGTGCAGTGGTAATGGGACTCTGCAGGGGGGTTCAGGTGTAGGTGGTTGGGGGTCAGCAGGGAGGGATCTGGGTGTGGGGTGGAGAGAGCTCGGTAGGGGGATCTGGGTGTGGGGAGCTCAGTGGGGGGTGTCCAGATGCTGGGGGAGTGGAGCTCAGTGGGGTGGGAATCCAGGTGCAGCTGGTTGGGGCTCAGTGGGGTGTGGATCTGGGTGTGGGTGGCTCTTTGGGGTGGTCCAGGTGCAGGGGGAATGGGGCTCATCAGGGGGAATTCTGAGTGCAGGGTGGGTGAGGCTCAACGGGAGGGTCTGGGTGCACTGGGGTCTGGATGCACGGGGGTTGGGCAGATCGGGGAGCAGCTCTCTGTACAGTGATCTTTCCCCCTGCAGCTGAGGAGCGATGGGTGGGCAGTTCACAGAGCTTCCTACAGCCGGGGGAGAAATCAGGGGGTGGGTCTGTTATGGCCCTGGATGCCGGTGCAGGGGAAGAGGGAAGTCCCCTCCTCCCCAGCTCAGCCGGAATTAGCAGCTGAGTCCGGCACAGGGTAGGAGCCACCAGCTGGGTCTTCCCCATTCCTGCCTCCTGCCCCATAGTGATTTACCTCTCTGCTGGCTGCACTGGGCACCCAAAACTTCTGGGGAGGGTTGCATGACCACTCTCATGGCTTCCCTTTGTTTCCCCCTTCAGAAAGTAATTTTTCTGCGGGGAAGTAAAGAAATCTGCGGGGGACATAAATTATGTGCATGCGCAGTGGTGCACAATTCCCCCAGGAGTAATATCTGGTGTATGAGCTAGAGCAGAGCTTTTAGAAAGAGATGCCCAATCTGAATGGAAAGTCAGAGTAATGGAGCCTCCACCTCATTCCTATGATAAGAGATATATCAGTTAGCCATTTTCAAATCTATTTACCCTAGCAGGGTCTCCTGGTCTGTGACTGGAGTTTGCAGGGTTTGCTATAATACATAATAATCATGCTATTCATTTTGCACCAGGGGCTCAGCTGTAAATTGACATTTGCCACTACAACTGGGTGAAAATTTTAGGTCAAATTTTTTTTTCTCACCAAAATCTTGCAGATTTGGGTTGAATCAAATATTTTCAGAATTTGAGTTGAATTCACCAAATGTTGTCAGTTGGAAAAAAACCCCAGAAAAAAATTCAAAATGTTTCCTTTTGTCATTTCCAACATTTTGGAACATTTTGAGGTTTGTTTTTTTTTTATTTGAAACACCTTTAGGTTTAGAATTTTACTGCAGTTTTAATGAGCAGACCTGAAAATGAAACAAAATACTGACAAAATAATTTATTTTGTGTTGTCCGTAATCTATTTTTCTTCTGGTTCAGCTGCCCAATGGAAAAAGCAGTTATCCCCATAGCTGTGTGTGACATCAGCCACCTTACAAAACTCTGTTACGGCTTCAGGTAACTGGAGATTTATCACCAAATTCATTATTCCTCGAAAATGCTGAATTGTTTAAAATGCAACTTTGTAAACAGGACGGTTCCCATGAATCTTCCAATTTGAAAACAAATATTGTTAGCGGGGTGGGAAGTTGTGCAATTATCAAAATGTTTCATTTTGACATTTTAAAAATGAAACAGAGTCTGTTTTTTTCTGGCTTCAGTTGACTTTTTCTATGGTGCTTTAAGAACATAGGAACATAAGAACGGCCAGACTGGATCAGTCCAAAGGCCCATCTAGCCTAGTATCCTGTCTGCCGACAGTGTCCAATGCCAGGTGCCCCAGAGGGATGAACAGAACAGGTCATCAAAAAATGCTCCATCCCTTGTCGCCCATTCCCAGCTTCTGGCAAACACAGGCTAGGGACACCATAGGCGCTGACTTTACTCAGCGCCGATGGGTGCTCGCGCCCCCCCACCCCGCCCCCACCCCAACTCCGCCCCTTCCCCGCCCCCATTCCAACCCCTTCCCCAAATCCCTGGCCCTGCCTCCTTCCCCGGGCGCACCACATTTTCCCTTCTCCCAGGCTTGCCGCGTGCAAGGGAGGGGGGAGAAGCGGAGCGGCGGTGAGCTGGAGCGGGGGGGGGGGGGGGGCATGGGGAGGGCCGCAGGAAGTAACCCTCGGGGGGGAGGCTCCCTGTCATAGCTCACCTCCGCCTCCTCCCCTGACCGGCCGCAACTGGTCTGCTTCTCCCCCCACCCCCCCGCCCCAGGCTTGCTGGGGGAAACAGCTGTTTGGCGGCAAGCCTGGGAGGGAGGGGAGAGAAGCAGGAGGTGGCGGCGCGCTCAGGGGAGGAGGCGGAGGAGGAGCGGAGGTGAGCTGGGGGGGGAGGGGGGGCTGGCGGGGAGCTGCAGCACCCACCATTTCCTCCCCGTGGGTGCTCCAGCCCTGGAGCACCCACGGAGTCGGCGCCTATGAGGGACACCATCCCAGGTAATAGCCATTGATGGACCTAAACTCCATGAACTTAGCTAGTTCTTAAGTTCCTAAGCGAATTGACCAGGTAAAAAGGTTAAAAAAAGAGAGCCCCAAAGTGAAACAAACTTTTTCGAAATGATCGTACTGTGTCCAGTTTTGGGCCCCGCACTACAAGAAGGATGTGGATAAATTGGAAAGAGTCCAGTGGAGGGCAACAAAAATGATTAGGAGACTGGAGCACATGACTTATGAGGAGAGGCTGAGGGAACTGGGATTGTTTAGCCTGCAGAAGAGAAGAGTGAGGGGGGATTTGATAGCTGCTTTCAACTACCTAAAAGGGGGTTCCAAAGAGGATGGATCTAGACTGTTCTCAGTGGTAGAAGATGACAGAACAAGGAGTAATGGTCTCAAGTTGCAGAGGGGGAGGTTTAGGTTGGATATTAGGAAAAACTTTTTCACTAGTAGGGTGGTGAAGCACTGGAATGGGTTACCTAGGGAGGTGGTGGAATCTCCTTCCTTAGAGGTTTTTAAGGTCAGGCTTGACAAAGCCCTGGCTGGGATGATCTAGTTGGGGTTGGTCCTGCTTTGAGCAGGAGGTTGGACTAGACACCTCCTGAGGTCCCTTCCAACCCTGAGATTCTATGATTCTATGATCCAAATGGACCGTGCCTGTGGGCCCGAGCCGGAAACAATGTTGGGTGTTCTCGGCTGGTGAAAATTTTTGATATTTTGGCTTTTTAATCCCACTTTGGCATAAACATATTCGAATTTGTGAAAATATTCGGGGAATTCAGGTCCCAGCGCAGATCCGCAACAGTCCACTAGGTGGCAGCATGTGACTGTCTGATGGCGCCGGGGTGACACCAAGTGACTTTAGAAAAGTGCGTAACCCCCTTGAGATGGGGCCCGGCCAGAGCGAGTCTGAGCCTGGAGATTTAGGCCTGGGGTAATCGGAGTTGCCTAGGGGAATTAGACACCATGGCGTGAAATCCTGGCTCTCCTTGACAAATCTAGTGACTTCAGTAGGGTCAGGCTGTCGCCCCATGAAATGTGGCTCATAAAACCTTTGGAAAACCTAACCCTGTGCTGGGCACGGCCCCGACACAGCGAGAGACAGGCCCTGCCCCGGCTGAGATCAGGGCCCCGTCGCGCCAGGCGCTGCCCAGACACAGCGAGAGACAGGCCCTGCCCAGCTGAGGTCAGGGCCCTGTCGCGCCAGGCGCTGCCCCGACACAGCGAGGGACAGGCCCTGCCCCAGCTGAGATCAGGGCCCCATAGCAGCCTAGGAACTACACCCAGCTGCGTCCTCCAGCCACTTTTGAATTCGCTTCCAATTATTCCTCCCCTCCTTTGACTCCAGATCAAGGGAGTGGCCCTGCCGCTCATGGAAAGCCCTTGAGTGAGTGTATCCTCGGTTCCATATCTCTCATGCCCAGGCAAAGCTGGGGACAGGTGACTGCTGGATACACCCACGCCTGCAGACCCAGGCGGTGTCGCTGTGTTGGTCACACTCGGGGCAGCTCCCCCCTCTCCCAGCGACGGGCTCAGGCTCTCGGCAGACCCAGGCAGGGTTGCTGCATCGGTCACTCTCGCGTCCCCCTTTTCAAGGTCGTCTTCCCATCCCTACCCGTAGACCCACGGGCTGTTTTGACAATGAAAACAGAGCGCCCCCTCCAGGAGAACAGCTGCTTTGCCAAACCACTGCATACCAGCCAGAGCGCTGCAGCGAATTCAAAGCCAGAACGCTGCACTCCCTACCCTTGCCAGACCACAGCCTGGGCCCCGAACTGCGTGGCATGTTTCTGGGCATCACCGTGGCTGGTAAACACGGCGCACCAGCTGGTATCGGCTCATCCCTCTGGCCATGTGAGCCATGAGGCTGTGGCAAAGCCCTTTGAAGCCTCGTTATTAGGATTAGCAGCGACGCTAATTAGAGAGAGCCACCTCCTCATTAGGTGTGGGCGGGGAGGCCAGCTAGCGTCAGGCGCCCCGTAAATGCTGCCCCGGCACCCGGGGCGGCTGGGGCAGTTAAAAGCAGGGGCGGCTGGAGAGGGCTGGTGTTGGCTAGTGTCC